>OMNM01001097.1:0-14873 GCA_900302745.1 Parablennius parvicornis
GCGCCGCCTGCGTGAGACACACTTCAGAGCATGCTCAGTAGTCATATACTCAGCGCGCACGTGCACGTGCACGTGCACTGTAGCCTCTAAAACCAAAAGCACAGACTGAGCAACAACAGCACGGCTCGTTTTACCTTCAAACCACAGAGACGCCCCTGTGAAGGGCAGCGGGACTCATAGCTCTGATTTGATCAAAATTTACAGCGGATCCAGAAATACAAGCAGCGTCTGCTGGAGATTCTAGAAATGGATTTATTCTAGTTTTCTTTTTTCTCTGACATGAATCAGTAAAACACTTGATCATTCTGATGAGTGCATGAATGTAATAACTTCTACTTCAAAACAAACTCAGCTGAGGAGTGAATTAAATCAGTAACTACTATCGTATCTGCTGTAATATTACAGACAAAGATACGAAGTTACACTTGCTGTGAAGAGCTGCGATTTTTACGTAGGTTGTTAGAAAGGGTGAAATAGAAACTGTGTTTACAAATTACACTAATAGTAAAGTCAGCTTTTTATTGATAAAAACACTTGGGTACTCTGGGTAGAACTAGGGTTACTCTGATTAATATTATTAAAATTATGTTATGTTGAAACACTTCATATAAAGTACAAAAAGGATTTCAGCATATTGTTTTCACAAGTTTTGCAGCAATTGGAGATGAACAAGAATCGAGGGATTCTCTTTATCGGCTGCAGTTTTTCCTTTTCATTTCTGAGACCTCCGGTGAAGTTAATTCACTTCTCTTTCACTTTATCTGGAATGAATTTGCTTAATTATAAAGTACAATGACAAAGGACAATTTCAGAAAAGTTGTAATTTTCCAAGTTATTCAAGAAATGTTTTGTAAACTATTTAGTTGGACATGTTAAATTATTGCATCCTGCAGTTATATAACTGTGGACTTAAACACTTAAACATGCTGCTGAATCACTTGGAAAAGCTCATTTTGTATGCATTTTTTTTTAAATGCTGAGAAACTTGTTGATTCAAAGAATCAGAGTTTAAGGAGTCTTTGTTCGTTGTAGGGGCCTGAAAATATTATTTTCACCAAAGGCCTGTAATATAGAGTTTAACTAGAGTTACTTTACAAACATGTACATATTTAATATTTTTATAGTGAAATACTATAATATGACTCATTTTTGAGAAGACCGAGCTCTCTTCAGAAGTCTGAAGGATCTGATTTTAAAGTGTTGTTAAAAAACTACCGAAAGGAAATTCTTTAACTTAATTGTGCAGTTTAAAGTGACACATTATCGTGAGGAGCTGTGCGTGTTGATGCATCACTTCAGTCTCCTGGTGATTCGTCACAAGACAAAGTCGTGAGGACCGGTACAATTTAACATGTTTAGCGGCTACATGCACGGTGATATGAGCACTGCTGCTGCGCTGTGGAAGCACACTGCGATCACAAGTGATCGCTGGTTCACCACAGCCGCAGAGTCAGCAGCAGCCTGTTACACCTCGGCGTCGCCTCCTCGGTCAATGTTTGGGAACAATCCGACGCCACCTCCTGGAAACACTCAACACTTCCCCACCCACTAACCTGTTGTGTCTCTCTCCAGGCTGCTTCAGCTGCTCCCCTCTGTCGCTCTGCTTTTGTCATATATTGATCTTCAAGCAATTATTGACTTGTCAATATCTGGCCTCCTTCCTACATCACACAGGACACATTGACTCCACCAAGCTGCACTCAATACCGATTTAATATTTAAAGCACCAAGAGTTGCTGAAAGTAGCTCTGAAAATTACAACCTGAGCTGATGTGATCAGATGAAGCCGTTGAAGTGATCTGCTTTCAACTGATACCTAAGGAGACCTCGAGCATGTTTCAATTCTTAAAGTCGTATTAGAATTAACATGACAATTAGTTCTGAAATGAGTGCCATGATAATTAATTTTTACCTTAAAATAGTTTGTACAAATTAAAATTATTGACATTTCAATGAGAATCCACCTCGAATCAGATTTGGTATATATTTTGGTATTGATCTGAACAGTGCTGCTACAGTAGTGAGATATGTTAGCTGCACATTAGCTGCATGTCACTGCAGTCAATGTGAAACTTTTGCCCTTCACGCTTTAATATAGTGACTTTTTCTTCCTGAGGGATAAAAGAACTAACTTTGAAAGTACGTAAACAAAATTTCCATCCAAATGTATGAAACTAACCTGGAATGAACAGTTGTACTCCTTTATTATTATCATTATTATTATTTAAAGGTACTTGCCTTTCATCTAATGTTTGAATGATGATTGTGATTGGGCAACGCTCATGTCTGCTGAGAAGTCACTTTCTTTAAGCCAAATCTTGTCACTCATCTCTATTAGAAGTTTGAAAAGTCTTGACAGAGGTTGCCCATCAGAGATACTCTTCCTTCCACCACTGCAGAGCAACACTGAGCTTGTTTTCTTCAGCAGGATTTTATTGACGTCTAAAAGTGACAGTGTTCTTTGTTTTTAACAGTTTTGTTTAGTTTTGTTTGCTCACTACTTATATTTTTGAAGTGTATCCATAATAAATGGTTTCACCTCCTTTTGATTATCGCTCACATCAGCACCGTGTTAGATTAGCTTATCTCAGCTTCACAAAGTGGCAGGAAACCTGAATCTCTCAAACTTCAGTACCTGGATTTATGACTGCTTAAGCTTTATAATGAAGACATATATTCTGAAAGACTTGTTTTTCCAGTATATTGTCTTATCATCACACGCAAACTACTTCACGCATCTTCTGTTTTTATCTTTTATTCTGTAGATTTTACAACCTTTTTTTAGGTCACAAATTGTTTTTACATTTTCAACCAGAAAAGCAAGTTGCTGCAGTTGTGTAGAGAGCAGAAGTGGATCAGTGAAGGACTAATTGTAAACATTCAGATTCAGTAATTATATAGTGCAGCTTTGTTTTGTTTTGTGTAAGAACATTTCCTGCTTCAGGCCATGGCTAATAGACAGTCGGAGAATATATCTTCCACCCCACAAAAAACAGTCACAGCTGGTATAAAGAGAAAAAGCTTTTATATTTGAAAGAACACATCTTTAAACACAAAAACATTAACATCATCTAGATCAGGGGTCTGTAACCTGTGGCTCTTTAGCTCTCTGTAGTGGCTCCCTGAAGCTTCACTAAATTATACATAAAGAAACTTTTGATCTTATTTTCATTCTATTTATACAGCAGATTATACCAGACTATTTACACACCTTGAAAAAGGCAAAACTAAAATGGGAAAAGCAGCTAAAACTATAAGAAATGTGAAAAAATGTGAAAACAGCTTTTAAAAAAAAAAACAACTAAAATTACTATAACTTGAAAAACAAAATGGGGGATTAAACATGCAATACTGCTTAAAAACCAGCCAAAATTATTAAAATAGCTAAAATCTGCCCCTGATCCAAATGTTTTTCACACTTTTGTTGTTTTATGACACTACTTAACAGCACTATCACAGATTGCATGTTCACCTAATGTCAGGCTGTCGCACTAAGCGATAGCATTTTGTGAAGCTTTGCAGGAGTGTTGAATTTCAGCTGCTGTTCCTTCCCCTGCTTATCATTTGCCAAAGAGGATGCAGACTGATGCGTCGTAGATACAAATTGCCTCCCTTAGATGGGCGAGAGCAGCACCAACTGTTAATGTTGGACTTTTAGAGAGCCGTCTTTCTAGGACCATCTCACTGTTTTGAGTGCTTGTTGATACTCTTCATCCTCACCGCCTGCAGCTCGCTGAGAATGACCCAGAGAAGAATGACGTCAGTGAAGCTCCGCACAGACGCTCACTGCATGCTGCTCACGTTGTCCCGGTGTGCTCCTCTCTGATTTAACGTCCTCTTGTCTCTCACCTGGGCAGGTTCGACTACTGCAGGTTCATAGAGCTAGACTACATCCCCATGGAGACTGGCTATATGGTCTCAATGCGTCCCACGAAAGGCTATGCATCCACCAAGTCGCCAACTAAAGGATACGTTTCCACCAAGTCACCGGACCGCCATACCCGCTCAACAAACTCCCCCTCCACCCCTCGCTCCCGGTCCGTCTTCAGTCCCTCTTCATGATTGTATTGATCAGATAAAGCATGAGAATGCACCACCACCACCTTTTGCTTTACTGTGAATGTTTCATGATGTCACATTGTGGAAAACATCATCACCACTCTATCATGTATAATCTGACACTTCCTGTGTTTTGGCTCTTTTCTTTCTGTCATGTCAAAGATGGTGTGATTCTTGAGGAATGCTTGTCACAGTTGTGTTGAGATTTGATTTTACTGTTTGACTTCACAGCATCAATGCAGCTGATAGGAAGCCGGCCTTCTGTCTCTATCCTCTGTGATTGTGCTTGTATGTCTCTATTAGCACGTCGGGGCACCTGATCATAAGTCGGGTTCCATTCCTGTGAATTATAGCTTAGCTATGCAGTTTTTTTTCTTTTCTCAACACCTCCTTCTCAGTGTCATGGCATTAGATCTAACACATGAAACATGTGTCCTCTTACTTTGGACTAGACGGACTCCAGTGGCGCCCAGTAACAGAGATCCTCATGGCAACACATCCCTCAGCAGCGGCAGCAACTCAGGCTCTTGTAAAGGCAGCGACTGCAGCCCCACCAAAGGGTGAGACGTCAGAAACTCCGTCTATACTTAGAGACTCAGCGAATACTCTTAGAAGTAGTCCTACACAATATATAGTTGGAGTTTCCCAGAAATAAACTTGGAAGGTCACTTGAACGAGAAACAACACAAAGTCTAATTCTTACTTTTCTTTCTAATAAGTAGACTGTTTCAGTCTCCACTTATTTATTTCTTTATCTGGCTTTTCTTGGCAAAGATATGAACATAATGTCTGATTAATGTGAGTACAGGAGCAGAAAATTATGGCTCATTCAGGCTTCACGACATGATTCTAGTTGATCAGTATCATCTGAATCCTTGACAACGTCATCATTGATATTTGTCTGTTTGCTTATATGTGTTCCAGACGTCACCAGAAGTACACTTCCTGTACAGACAACCATGGGATTCGGCCCCCTCCACCAGAACAGTACCTCACGCCCCTGCAGCAGAAGGAGGTGTGTATCCGACACCTTCGAGCCAGGCTAAAAGAAACGATGAGCACACTGCAGGACAGGTGAGCTTCTGACACATTGCAGAGTTTCTAGTCCCTTCTGTTGCCCGTTCCAGGATTAACCTGTTCTCTGTCTTCACTCTCTCAGGGACACTGAGATCGATGAGCTCCGAGGCCAGCTTTACAGGATGCAAGAGGACTGGGTTGAGGAAGAGTGCCACCGTGTGGAGGCTCAGCTGGCTCTGAAAGAAGCCCGTCAGGAGATCCAGCAGCTCAAGCAGGCCGTGGAAACCGTTCGAGCCAGGCTCAGTGATGCTGGAGGTCTCAGTGGGGATGTAGGGGTCCAGAAGTACTTCCAAGACATCAACACTCAGAACCACAAGCTTGAAAACCTTTTGCTTAGCATGGAATTGGCCCAGGCTGGATTAGCAAAGGAGAGTGAAGACATATCCGGGTGTCGGGCCCGTGGTGGGGGTTCAGCACCAGCATCTGTTTCAGGGGAAAGTCCTGGTGGAGCACCTAGACTGACAGTGGGAGGAAGGGGGTCATGCTCTTGTGATGGTTCACCAGCTCGTTCTTTGACTCGAAGCTCCACCTACACCAAGCTGAGTGACCAGGTATTGGCAGACCGGAACAGTAATGGGACAGACTTTCCTTGTTTGTCTGGTGATGGAACCCAAGACAGTGGCTTCGTGTGCTGTGGGGAGAGCTCCGTCCCCAGTCGGGCTGATTTGTTGCTCGAGGCTGCCTTCCTCTCAGAAGAAACAGCGTCTTTACTCAACTCCTACTCGCAGACCTTTTCACACTCTTTACCCCACTCTTTTCCAAACTCTCTGCCCACCTCCATCCCTCCTTCTATCACTCACTCTTTGCCAAATTCTCTGCCTCACACCCACTCCCATACCTTACCTCATTCTTTCCCTCACAATTTATCCCACTCCATGTCGCATACGATGCCACACTCTGCTACATACGAGAAGCTGTGCACAGGGGACCGGTTGGCACCTTTCCGTTGTGGTCTGGGTGGTGTAAGCTGCATGAGCCACCCCTGTCTCTCCCACCACCACCTGTACCTACACCCCTTGAGAGAGACAGGCATTCAGACGGAGAGCTGCCCCATCCCTGCCACCACAGGGTATCCCTCAGATCTGGACACCATCACAGAACAACGCACTTTCCGCTCTCAGGCCTGCAGCCCCACTTCCACCTGGATATCTGATGAAGGGGAGGAAGAACTGGAATCCATTACCACCACTACGTCACTAACCACTGCAACAGTCATGAGTACAGCCACAGAGCCAATCCCAGTCTCCAACACACCACCGGTCCCTTCTTTACCACGGTCCGCCACTGTGGCGTGCTCTATGGAAAGTCCACTGTGCGAGCAGGATGAAGGGGAAGCTGAGGAAAAACAGGAAAGGGAGACAAGAGAAAAGGAAGCTTCAGTAATAGGCGAGCAGGAAGAAACACCTGAGATCAACCTAGAAATAGAACAGCAGATCCAGGTGGCAACAGACGAAGGACAGCTGGTTGAAGTTGAGGATACACTATGTGACTTATCAGAGATATCAGTGGGAACACAGGGTGAGCTTGAGTTCAGAGGGTGCCTTGGTGAAGTCAGACACACTAGGACAACAATGGAGAACTTAAATGTGGAGGACAGACTGGAAGAACCTGGACTATCAACAGAATCAACACAAGTAGAAGCAACTAACCTTAGTGCAAATTCCCCGGGATTATCTCCAGGGGTAGAGGAGCCCCACACATCCCAGCCAAGGAGATCTACCCCCCTTGAGGAGATTGCTGGTATCAAAGTGGTGGTGTCTGATGAAGAAGATGAGGATGAAAATAAAGGCCAGGGTACCACAGGAGACACCATAGCAGAGGAGGAAGAGTCATCTGCCTCTGGAACGGTTCAGAAGAGTTACTGGAGTCGCCACTTCCTGGTAGATCTGTTAGCAGTGGCCATTCCTGTGGTTCCTACTGTTGCCTGGTTCTGCCGTGGTCCAGTCCGTGACGGACAGCCCATGTATCATATAGGCTCACTGCTGAGGGGCTGTTGCACTGTGGCGCTGCACTCATTGCGCCGGGGAGGTGGATTGAGGCATTACCCTGCAGGTGGGGGTGATCTGGGGGGATCGCAGATTTAACACGAGGATCTGTTTCTTTTCCCACGCTCGGACATCCCTCACAAGGGTCTGGCTTCTTGGATGATTTCATTAGCGCCAGGAGCAGAAGAGACGGTACTTCCTGCCATGTGGATCTCATCAAGATTAAACCCGAGGGGAGAACATGAACCAGGAAATGTGAATTTAGGGCTAAGATATCAAACTGTGTTCTGTTTGGTCCTGCTCCTTGTTATCTGTCTCTGTATGGTTCTCGCTGTTGCTACCAAGATGTCTGCAAACCTGACTGAGGTGAAAAACTGAATGAGCTGAATGAAATGAATGATCTGTGCTTGGATGTCCAACGCTGATTGTAAATTTTGCCCTTAAATACAGGGGAAATGTTTTTTTTTAAACGCATTGATGTGTAAACGTGTTCTTGACAAGCAATCATGTGTTGGTGAATGTGTACACATAAGACAGTTTGTGTATGTATAACCACGCATGCATATATATCCAAGTTAGAACAAGCCACAGAGCTGCTCAGTGGTTGATGAATGAAGGAAACCCCACTCTTATTTAGAGTCAGGTTTCCTGACTGTAAACACTCATTATTGATCTTTGACGTCCTTCATCCATAGTAGAATCAAGTATGTTCTAGGGGTAGAAACACAGTAAACAAGGTGAATGAGCTATCAATGAGTCCGAAGTTAAGCTTCTGAAAGCTAAACTGAAATGGTACAGTAGAAATTGAGTACTTGATTACAGTTACTTTTATGTTCTTTGGACTAAAATATATAGAAGAAGTAACTCTTGTGTTCTTTTAATTGTTCATCTCAACTTGAATGTCCTAATAATGATATGCACCTAGCTTTATTCAGGGTACAAAAAATATTGAGGAGAAAACTAACATTTATTTTTTTTAAATGAATCTAATGTAAAAATGACTACATATTATAACCTATAACATAATGTATAGTGTAAAACCAACAATGTAACGACTATTACAGACTATAAACTCAGACCATTTCTTCGTAAATGAAAGGCAAACAATATAACTTTTATATTAATTGAGTAAACTCAAGGAAGATGGAGAAATAGATTGATGGAATAAGGGAAACCAAAAGAAGCAGAAACAAAACAGCTGAATTGAATTAGCAACATGCAAATAGCCCTTATGGAGTTAAGTTAAGCTAATGTTTATCTATGGCTGCAAATGCATTGAATGAGCTGTGGTCGCAGGCTAATGCTAATGCTACTCATAATGTCTGACTTGTTTCACGCTGCTTTGAGGATCAGTGAACCTTCACCAGTAAATGGGAGCTTAGTGAAATAGTAACTACCGTGAAAGCTAACAGCGGACTTGAGCTGGACAGAGAATGAGCAGCTCTCCAGCTGTTCTCATGAACAAAGTGACATGATGAGCTCACAGAGACGTTAATAACTTGGTTAAAAACCATAGAATATGATCTTAGGACGTTGCACTCAGGTGTACAGAAATGATTTGCTAATGTGGAGACTTCTAAATAGAAATACAATCTGATAACATCCACAAGCTCACAGACGACACTGGAATGTTGCATGACTTTTCTAAACCAAAAAATTATGAAAGTAAAAACTTGACACATCTAATAAGTTACTATTATGATAGTTGATATCACGTTGTTACAGTTATTAGGTAGATAATGACATTGCAGATTAAGTGAGGCAGAAATATGCGTGAATTCCATCAGCCACTGTGTAATCCAGTTTAGTTTTAACCCACAGGTTTTGTATCTTGTAGCATCGCAGCTATTTAATTTATGGTCAGTGTGACGTGTGAAGTTACAGGAGGCTCATCAAAACGTAAGAAGCTCGATCCCGAGCAAAACTGGGACATTGATTCTGAAATCAGTGAATCAGCACCACAATATTATCCATACCAGCAAGAATCGTGACATTTTCACACAAGGTGTAAGGGAAGGTCGTCTGTCGTTAATAAAAGTAAAATGACAAGCTATTTTAATTTTTCAGACATTTGAAATGGAGTCTGTGTGTTTCACAAAGCGAGCACTTTCTGTTTGAGACGATGTCTTGTGAAAAACCTTTTTTTTCTGCAGTAAACTTGCACCATTGAACAAAGCTGTCAGCTGTACAGAAACAACTTTATTATTTTAACAACCAGTTTGCCAAAAGCAGTCAAGGCCTGTACTACCACCCAGGATATCACTCCGTTATCTGGACGGACAACCCTCAACATGCACAATCCTGTTACTACGAAGCAGGTTATCGACTTGATAATTCAACCCAGGCTTTTCCCATCAGGATCAGAGTGTGTTCACATAAAAGGGGCGGAGTTTGCAGCGTCTGACCAATCAAAACAACCTAATAGAGCAGCAGACAATTATTTTTCAAAAATACAACGTATTCCAAGAAATCAAACGTGACAAAGCAACACTGTTGCTGCAGGAGAAGCCAGGAAGAAATCCTGTAGAAAATATACAATTCTGTTAAAACCTAACTTTGTGAGATTTTGCAACATTAATTTATCAGACAGTATGAACAGACAGCACTCTAATCACTAAATAAACGGTACAAACTTATTGGGCAGATCTTCCTCGGTGCTCATCCTTTAGTTTATATTTTTGTTGTTCTTAGGCCCCGCCCATTTAGTGTGTTTTGTATTGGAATGTTAATTCCTCACTGTGATAGCACGAGTAGTTGTGAGCTCCATAAACTCTTGTTTCTGCAGTTCTGTCAGGCGTGATCATTATTGTTAACTTAATTACTTCAGATGAAGCTTCGTGGAGCTATAAAGACTTGGAACAAGTCAGGAACAAGAACAAAAACATCTTTCAAAACCTCAGTGACAAGACTTTATTTTATTATGTGAATGGATTTTATCGCTCTCTAAAAACTCTTTCTAGCAAGCGCTCCTCTCTGCTCTCAATCTGTGCACCAATCAGGATCTTCTACGAATAGGCAGGTCATTTTCAATCAACCTGATTGGTCAGGAGGCGGAGCTTTTATGTCAACTGATCTTTTATCCAGAACATGACCTGCTCCAGAGCAGGTTAGACATTCAGAGTAACTTATGCCAGTCAGAAGTGAACCAGTGTCGCAGTATAGAAAACTCTGACTTGATCCCTGATAAGAGGAAATCCCTCTTCATAGTACAGGCCTCAGGTTAGCTTGTCAGGTGAAGCAAAAAGAAAAGAACTCACTTCTTCAAGTCAGTCTTTTCAGTGAATTCTGTAGACAATTGGGGGACGAGCTCAGCGACAGTGAATAACAAGTGTTTTTCACTTCAAAACTCACGCAGAGCTAGAAGCATCTCTTTTTCAATAAACTTTGCAGTAGAATTTATTTCCTTTCCTGCAGCCCTTTGATTCTCAGGCTCATAGTCAAATTCTCATCAATATAATGAATGTGTCACTTCTGAAAAATAAACGGCGGTTAATCAGTGCGCCTGTCTTGCTATGTTGGTTGTGTTTCTACCCTCAGAGCTGGAAACTAAACTCAGAGTTCATTCTGTAACCCAACCTCCTGAAGTGTGTTTTACCTTGGTACCTGCTTTAATTATTCATTTTTTTTGTCTCTTTCAAGTCTTTTGGTTCTTAGTTACTAGCTAGAGTAATACGAAGAACATCCAACGTATGTTTTTAGACTATAATCGTCTTCATACTTGTGATGGAATTCAAACCAAACTGAGCAACATCTCATTCATAAAAGCTGAAAATCTTCTCTCGTCACACATTTGGATGATACTCTTCGTTTGTAGATACTCAAGTCCTCAGTCAGCGGGTTGTGCTCAGTCTGTGATCTGTGCTGTATATTTGTGCTAATCCTGATGCTCTTTGCTCTTGTGGTGTAGTTTTTAACCGTCACTCTGGTAGTGTGTATTGTAGTTCCACATTGCAGGAGTCCGTGAGCCACTGCAAATTAATCTGCTTTATTTGTTCTGCAGATCAACTCTGCCCAGCATTTCTGGATGTGGAGCGCGATGTCTTAGCAGTCGCTCCAGATGTACATTGTCAGGATTTCTGGGTCGTAACTACAAAGACGATCAGTTGTTCGTTTGTTTTGAATGTGAGCATTATGAAAAAACACAGCAGGTCACCTGTTCGCTGACCCTGTGGAGACTTTCAGTAGGGATGAATCAAAATCATGGATGGCTTATTAAACGGGCTTCACCTGGGCCACATAAGGAATCAGCAAGAATTTACAACACAAGTACAAAACCAGTGTAAACACAAAGACGTAAACAAAGAAAAATAAACAACTACAAAAACATTGTAAATACAATATATATCTAAATAAAAAATGACACATAGATAAAATAGGTACAAGGGACTTGAAATAAATTCAAAATGGTGAGAGAATATTGAGCAACATAAATAACCACAACAACAATATCTAGATAGGAGAAAATTCAGAAAGAGATTACACGTCATGACAAAGAGATGTAAAAAACTATATAATACACAGAGAAGTTAACAATTACTAAGCTACCACAGAGGAACAAGAACAAAGATTGTGCTCACAAAGAGACATAAACGAATACAAACAATATTTAAGAGCCCAGGAAGTTGAAGTTTGATCATCTGTCCATGGAATATGTCTCGAGTCTAAATCTGAATCTGTTTGAAATAATTAAGAACTTTGACAACCAGCGAATCATTGCTAACGCTAATGCTAACTGACCTGCTGGATGAATCTTTCGTTGACGTTCAGTTGACGTCCTTTGCACTATTGTTCACTTTATGAATTCTAAGCAATTACTTGAGGGGGAGATTGTCTGACTGTTGTGCTGCTCTGTTAGATTGATTTTTTTTTTTTTTAAAGATATTGCTTCAGGTAGATCGTAAGAAATATAAAGTCCTTGTTTTTATTTTTGTGAATAATGTAAGATGTCTCTACCTTCTACCACAACATGAATTCATTTGAAGCCTGTTCAAACTTCAACATATCGGTGAAGAAATGTTGAAGCAACATTGTTCAATTCTCAGTGACAATCATCATCAGTCTCGTCTGTTTTTATCACTTTTTTCATTCATAACAACAAAAAAGGCCTTTAACAGTGGTTCCCAACTCTTTTTTCTGGAGTTTTTCCTGAGTGAGGTCCACCCACATGACCCTCGACTTGCTCCCAGACCACAGGTTGGGAACCACTGCCTTAGACACACACGATTGTCTGGTTCCTCATGATTTGTGCTCCAGCTGTGCTTCTTATCACCCGACTGTAGGAAACTTTTTCTGTATTAGTCGCTGATTCTATGAAAAGAAGCCATAAAGTTCACACCATGTTGACACCTTGTTGACACTATGTGGACACCGTGTGGACACCGTGTGGACAACGTGTGGACAACGTGTGGACACGGTTCAAGTTATTCACTGAAACTAAAGGTCTATGGTCACATGAACGACTACCACTTTAAAAACTGCTGAGTCAAAGCACCAATGAATAATGCTGAATAAGTTGAAAAATGCTGGAATGAAAGCACGGATTTATCTTGTTTGCATGTTGAATCAAGGCCCGGTCCACATAAGCCAAAACAGTACTTTTTCTCCCGGTCGTTTTTTTTTTTTCCTGTTCACTCAGCACCATAATGACTCAAGCCAATCTAGTACACATGACAGGCCTAGAGGGGGTGCTCTAACTCTGCCACAGAAATACACCAAAAATTGAGAAGATAACACGGAGCACGAAATCTCATACTCAATAACTCTAACATCTGGTCTTCTAACCATATAGCATCAGTAGCTTCTGCAGGCGGACCTGGAGCAGTCCGCTAGTGTTGTTGTTAAGTGATGTCACGGAGAGGGTAGCGGGGCGATGACGTCATCATTTTCAGCAAATGTGCATCTTGTCGTCCACACGTCTAACTTGAGGCGTCATTTTAAAATTCCTCCACTCTGAAACCCGTTTTCAAAAAATCTTGTTACCAGGCCCTGAAACACTGCACCGTGTGGACGATTCCCTAAAACAAAATTACATTCTCGTGTGGACAAGGTCGAAGTTCTGTTCAGTGTGTGGACTGAAGATGATCTCAGGTTTAAGAATGTGAGGCTGTAGTAAACTGTCTCCTCTGTTTGGCGGCGCGTTGACGTCCAGCGGAGCTGAGCTACTCATTAACTCAAACCAAACTCAACCTGGATCCCAGCAGCCGGCGGGCAAATGAAGCGACTCAGCAGTTTTTAGAGAACCTTTGTCTCATGACCAAACGATCTCTCCAGTAGCAGCGATCATGTCACATCATTACGTTGCTCTAAGCGCAGCAGTGTCATGTAATCGTGCACATTGGTGTGGTTTTAGCCATGAGAAGCTACCTTCAGTCCACGATAATTCGCCGTCTCTACAGCTCTTTAATGTTAAGAAATTCTCATCTTCTGCTTTTATCATACAAATTTTGTCACTATTCACGAGTGTGACGCTCACTGTTTCTGTCCCATAATGCACTTTGACGTCTAGCTGTAGCGTGTTGGTGGCTGGTGGATTATATACTGAGTATATTCTTAGACTTGTATGATGCTGAAGATTTCTTGTGGAAACAGGCACAGCTGGAGTTTCAGGCTTCGTCTCTTTTGTTCTGGACAGTTTGATCATGTGTCTCCTCGTCCGGTGGTGTGTGTTCTCCAGCCTATCTAACAATACTTATTGTGTACAGACGTCCAGTCTGCTGAGGACATTCATGGGTGTCTGCAGATAACGCCATGAAGATGAACTATTTTGATGGCAATAGTAATGTGTACAGTCAGATATCACCGTCTGCCACCACACTGTAAAAAGACAAACCCAAAGCTGCCATATTAAAGAGCATGGAGGAAACAGCATCTGCGTTTGGATTTCTTTTGGATTCCTCCTGTTGTCAGCTGCTGTTGTCACACCAAAAGGTTTATTTTGAACTTTTTTTGACTTTGGTTCATTTTCATTACATCTACATTTAATTCATTTAAAAAATATATTTTCTGATTGAATAAATCAGTTTTTCCCAAAATATTTCTTTTCAATCAAGATTTTTTTTTTCCAGAGACAAAGGGAAAATACTGGATTAAGGTGTTCTGACTTCCAGATTCCTCCAACTAAAATGAAAACACTGTGACAGCTCTCTAGAACATTTACTGAAATAGTAAACTTGTAAAGCTGGGTGAAATTTGACACCAACTGGTTCGTTAAAAACAAAACAAAATTATCACACAAATTTATTTTTGATGTTCAACTGATGAACAACTGATGAAAAATGGCATTACTTTAATTATTACATTTTTTCTTTTGTTTATGGTCACATTTAGGATTAATTAACCATTTTATTAAAAAAAATACCCTAAATTACTTTAATTACAGACTTCATCAAATTTGACAAATTCTTGACAAAATTCTCCTGAGTTCCTGAAAACTATAACTTCTGCTAAATATGGTCCAGTGAAAGAGTTCAGAAATGAATGAGTAAACATGTATCAACACTTCAGATCAAACTCACAAGTGCTGCTCATTTCATTTTGTGTGTTTTGTTGTTGCAGTCATGTTTTACAGTTGTAATACTAGAAATAATTAAATATACATCTTTCATGACAATCGTGACCTAATCGAACAATAATGTTGATACATTTGGTGATTTAAAATAAATGAATTCAGTTTTTTAAATATTTTAATCCTTTTTTAATTTAGGAAAAAACAAACAAATGGATAACCTTCATAATATCACCTTTAAAATTTTT
>OMNM01001099.1:0-15333 GCA_900302745.1 Parablennius parvicornis
AAGATGAGGTTCTTCTCTTCTTAGAAAAAAAACAAAAACACCTGCAACCAAGGTGGAACTTTTTCTTACAATCACAACATAAGGTACTGTCTGTCTTTTTTGTACAGCATGAAATATCTTCTAAGACATCTTCAAAAAAAAATTGCAAGCTTGCATTTGTGGTTGACTTTCAGGAAACCTTGCAGCTCCTGCACCTGGCTAACTTGTCTGCCTCACAGCTTATTTCAGATAGCTAGCGTTTTGTCAGGTTCCCCTACATATTAATTAGTCCTTAGCTCATTTAAAAGTAAGATCACATTGCAGCTAATCAGCCAGGAAGCTGAGCATCCTCCACCTGTCTGGCTACATCTCCTTGAAACAATGTGGCTTTGCTGCATGTTAGTTACTAGATGATAATTAGAGCCAGGAGGATGACAAAATAAACATTATCTATGCAAAAAAAAAAAAAAAAAAAAAAAAGGCAGAAATCATTGTCATGCATTCTAAAAAAAAAAAAAAATCCTAATATAAAATGACCTTAGTTAGGTGAGCTGGTGCTAATCAGAATGGCTAAAATAAGTAAATATTGTTTATTAAAAAGCTGGCCATCAAGCTCAGCTCTTAGGCAAATAAAGGCTAGTCTTGAACTAATGTGCGTAAACCCAAAGTACCAAGGAGGTGCCCTGTAAGGCTCTGTTTACACGACAACTTTCCAAGTTGAACCGTTTTTGTGTTTTCCTCCATTTATGCAAAAACAGTTGATCGTTGCTTTTTCTGTGGCTTCAAGCACCATTGTCGTGTAAACGGACTGTCAAAACGCCATGACGGACTGTCAAACGCCAAAACTGTTTTTGACTGTCTTTCACACATAAACGTTGTCATGCCTGAATTAACTCTTTAACAATTTTACACAACATTTAGCTCATTACAGCAATTGCCAATGAATTTTACAGTTAACAGTGAGTTAATGTTCACTTCAGCAACCTTTTTTTTTTTTTTTTCCCACTGGAGAATTATGTTGCTAGTTGAGATTTGAGTCATCATATTATGATTTTGGTGTTTATGACATGCTATAATAAACGAGGTCAAAAGTTATATCTGGTCCTTGTATTGTTAAAATTATCTAACCTCAAAGAATAAACCTTGATTTCTCTTTCGAGCATCTCCATTGTGTTGAGTTACATTTTTCACTCATAAGTCAGCCCAACAAAGATTCAAACTAGAAATTCATACCTGCTATTTGTGAAGTTAAAATAACTCAGGATACCGGTAGTTTATTTTGAGTGACATCATTAACACTACTTCGGGAAAATGTAAGGGCAAATCAGTGACAATGGCCAATGAACTGCTCTTGAAGACCTAAAACTTTAATTACTGTTAGATCCAAGATAGAATGCCTGTTATACTGCACAGTATATTGGATTTTTTTAATCACCATTTTAATTAACGCTAACTATCTCAGAAATAACCAGAATGTGTTTTTCTTCATTTCGTCTTTCTAAGACCAAATGTGTCTCATCAAAGAATAATTACACTACTCAGACTTTAAAATACAAAAGGGTCGAAATCATCCAACCTACACACATAGATTGTTGCCTTTAACTCATGATTAACTGGTAGTTAGGCTCTCTGGGGAATTGTATCTAGTACAGAGTTGATTTTGCAAGTGGGAACACTGTCGGCAGAATGTAAAGTGGAATACAATATGGATACATGAGTGGAAAAAGGCTGTGAATGAACTCTCTGCGATGACTTAAAATGCAGAGCAAGAAATATAGAAGAGGAGGAGTGGTGACGGTGGGGGTAATCTATCCATTTTAATGCATCTCATTAGTGAAGAACAAGAGACCTTGTAATATGGAAAGCAGCGGATGAAGAGAAAAAAAATGTAGAGAGGGAGGAGAAAGAGGCGAGGGGTGAGAGGAAGATGTTGAGGCATAATCACACTATAATTAAACTACTCTCTCATTCACATTGAGAGCTGTGCGTATGTGCACAGATAGAGTGGCTTACATGGTTATGCATGGGCACACTGTAAGGGCAGATACAGGCGCTGCTCTGTAAAACACGGCAAACAGCACATAAGCCTGCTTGTTCATACGCGTTAGACAAACTGTTGTCTCTTTTTTGCTCATTAACATGTCTGGGCTGCCAGATTCCCATCTCTGCTAAGTCTGCAGATTGACAGCATCTTGGCATTTTGGTGACCTTGAAACTTTTGTCTGCTGATTTGGTATTTCGGTGTGTTGCACACCTGGTGTATTCTAAGGTGGGAGGTTTGTCACAATGCCTTTAAATAAATAAGAGCTGTTGCTGTTGTGTTTAAATGTTAATACTCCATCAATTAACACTTTGCTGGGAACACTGATTCCTAGGAATATTAAAGATATGCCGCCTTGATACCCCAGAGGCATAACAGATCAACAGCAGCAGCTAATATGCAACAACAAAAAAATTCCTAGTAATAAATACAATAATAGGTCATGTATTTCCCAAAAGAAATCCTTTCATCTATTTATCTGACCAGTATCATCTAACTCTGAGTCATCAATACACATAAAATGCATGTTTTAATCAGAGAAGCTTAACCATGTGTAATGGACACAGTCAAAAATTGAATTCACCAAGCCCAGACTGGAACCAGAAATAGTCTCACTGACAGGCAATAGTGCTAAAACCCACATATGAATTCATCCTCCTCATTCCAAGTAGAAGAGAAGATTTGGCAGTTCATTTTAGGAGTGAAGACGAATCTCAACATCTTTCAGGAGTTAAGGGGTCATCACATGACATGCTACTGCAGCTGAGTAAATTCATAGGGACCTTCTCTGCAGATAACTAAAGCTGCGTTGTCACTCCTCCTCACAAACCCATTCCACAGTGCTAGGTACCTCAATGGAGGGGTGACTTACCATCCACAACTTTCTCGGTGGAACCACGCAAAATTCCATCCCGCCCTGCACCATCCCGGCAAAAATAGTGCGGTGGAACCGTGGCTTAAAAGCCTCTATGGGACCGTTGTGTTAATACAATCTCCATTTTTCCAGAGAAAGAAAAAAAGAACTATTGCTGATGTCTGTTCCGGTAAACAGCTCAGGAAAAAAGGACAAATGGATCACTACTTATTCTCCACCTACTGCAGGTGGAAGTCTGGTGATGATGATGTGGGGATTGACTGCAATATAAGCAGCTGGCAGCAATAATAAAGCTGTTGCAAATTGTTCTTTAGTAGAATTCAATCTTTTACTATTCAAGAATGACCCGTTTGATCATCAAGGAGGAGCTCCAAGCAGAGCTATCACACTTGCATGTTGAGAGGAACAAATGGTATTTGGGTTCATCAGATTGGGACTTCTCTGGTACAAGGTTCCAACGCGGGTGCAGAACTTCTAACAGTTGGTCTGAAAACACTTGGTGCTCTGCAGACGAACTCTGGAAAGCTCTAACTGGCTCACCTCCCGATATTGCCTGTGTGAGCTTGTGTGGACAAAGGGGGTACAAAGAATGATGGATGAATAATTGCTTCATAATGTTTGCAACTTGTGTAAACACTTTATTATGAAAACAACGCCTGCATCCGCAAACAAGCCTAAAACAGGCCTTATAGTCACAGTAAAAACAATTCTATTCGGCTCCATCCTACAGTATCTTTTTAATTGGTCAGACAGCAAGGTTTTGTCCCAGGGCGAAAATGCAGGAATGCTGAATAATATAGTAGCAGGACAGGAAAGTAAGTTGAGTAAGCCAACAAGCTCCATCCAGCCAGTGTTTCCTAAAGTTGGTGAAAATCTTAAAATCAAGTGAATACTTGCCTGAGGTTCAGCGAGCAGGGAGCGTGGACAGTTTTCTATTTTCCTTCCAGCATTACATTATTTAATACCACCAGTCCATACCTTCCCAGCAGCACCCTGTCTTTGTGCTTACTTATGAAATGAGATTATTTGCCAGGTTGCTCCACTCCACTCAATGTAATTGAAATCCAAAAATTCAAGTTGAAGAAACTACAGCAAGATCTCAGAGGTTAAGTAGTGGTTAGAGTAAGCAACATACAGACTAAAAAACGAAGCAACCCCTCAGAATGAAAGTCGAGGCTTTGTTAGAAAAGCGTCACTCAATGATTGTCTTCGTTTGTTATTACTTACTTGAAAAATGCTTTGAGTTTATAGACCAACATGCCATTTTTACATATTCAGGCATATTACCATCACTCAAAACTACATCTTAATTTTGACTTGTAAAACCACAATTGTGATTTGCACTTTATGTTCATGTTCTTTGTGAAAGTAATTGACTGAACTGATGACTACATGGTTTCCTGCTCAGTAGGGGCAATTCACACAGCAACGTTTCAAGTGAAAACCCCTTGTTTCTGCATTTTTGTTTCAGAACAGAGTCACGTTTACACTGCAATTTATTGAAGAAAGAAAAGGCCTGTTTACAGGGCAACAGCAGAAACACTGAAAACAATGTAATTTGCATGCAGGGCCACTAGTGGGTGATGTTGTTTGTTTTTGTAATGAAACCACATATTTATGTTCAGAAAGCAATACTCAGACATTCATATGGATAGATGAGGAAGGTGGATTGTTATTACGGGTGAATCTAAACTCTCAAACTACCCAGGAGAATATGGACTGGGAGTCATGACCCTCTGGAGGCTGCCATTGTTGTTGTCCATCTAAAAATAACTATTTACAATGGTGAGCGTGTACTGTAGGCAGCATTTTCAAAAAGTCACCGTTTCCTCCCTTTCCACGTAGACAGATTCACAGCATTTCTTTAAATGTTCTGTCTTGGGAGCCATTTTCAAAAAGTTCAATTTTCAGTGGCTCTGAGCCCCAAAAGCTTTCATAAAATATGTTAGAGTTGCATTTTCTATGGGTTACTCTATGATTGGTTATCTTGTGGAGTCCCAACACCTCACGTGTTGATTCGTTATTAATGAAGAAACATTCGATAATACTAATGATGATTACGGTTTTGTTTTGATGGTGACACTAACTGATCAACAGGATAATACCAATTCATCTTTAGTGGAAATGTCTATGACACATTTCCTAGCAATCAATTCAAGAGTTGCTCAACAAATGTCAACCTCATTTTGCCTCAAGAGGGAAAAGTCGACGGGTCACCAAAGATGTTGAGATACATGTCACTGAAAATAATGAACAGTATATGTGCTTGATACCATATTATACACGGTTGTCAACGGCACCGCATGCTTCTAGCTATTAAAAACATAAATTCAGCCTCTGCCCATGTTACACATTCAGTCTTTACACCAAGTGTGTTTTTCCCCATGCACCAAACACACCGATGCACACAAATAGGGCCAGCCTTTTCCTCACTGACTGCTACTGGCTCAAATGCTGCATTAGCATAATTAAACAGGGGAAATGTGTGAGTCACAGGGGAAAAGATTATCATCGGAAAGGTTATCTGGATTTTTGGTGACACGAACACTCACACATTAATACCTCCAACAAATTAAAGATAGGGCATAATTGTTTTTTTGTTTGTTTTTTAAAAGGTGGCATTGGTGTATGACTAATGCATAGGGTTTTTAAAAGATGATATGCTTCCACAGGTCTTGTGGCCTCGTCTATAATCACATTAGTTTGAACAATTAATGAGCTGTTATGGAGGAATTGATTAGATTATTGTCAGAATTTGCTTTCACTGCTGCTGGACCTCACCAATGAGTCATTTCCAGCTGACGTGACCTCCAAAATCCTGCTCTCAGGCCAGTTGTGAGACAGGGATTGACAACAGATTGACCTTGCACATGCAACAGACTGAATAAAGTACATGCAAAATGTGTGGATGAGTGGACATCGTGGACACAATTTGCATGCAACACACTGTGCAAATGTTATGTGGCTCTTGGCGTTGAAGTAACTGAATGACTTAAATCACCCCCACCCCCCCAATGTTTTTTTTTTTTTTTTCGAAGAATGCTCGACAGAATTACAAGTAGTCAAAAACAGAGGTCTGAATTCAGCAGACACTTGGTTTGATCAATTTACAGTGAGGAGGACAACCTTGAAGAAAAAAGTGCACTCGGCATCAATTGAAAAAAAATCCTTGATCTGGCCTTACCAGTGACATTTAGTAAACATGTGAAAACACCAAGAAAGAGAGATTAGCTTATATTAATAAACACACACAAAAAAAACAACCCTCCCCTCTTTTCTCCTATTCACCTTACTCTTTCTCTATTTTTCTCCAGTCCAGCGGGTTCAGCTATGAGGAGCAGCCATGAAAAATGGATGAGGGTTTCTCTTTTCTCCCCCTCACTCATCCCTTCATTTTCCTTCACCGCAGTCTGATCATGCATAGCTGTAATATAGCTATTTTGCCAAAAGGAAGGGCATATTTGTTTGTAATATTTCAAATAATGTTGTTGCCAAGAATAGCTGGATAAGAACGGACACACAAAAAGTCGCTGGCGAGCGTGAGCAGATAATGCAACATGGCAGTTATGTTTGTCTTTCATGGTATCTCCAGTGTTTGTAGCAACTATGATGAGAGCAGAGGAAGGACTTAAAAATCAATCTACTGTCATTTCTGGAGTATTGAGTGCACCTGTATATAAGCCGCACCCAGTAAATAAAAAAAAAAAAAAAAGAATTCAGAGTTACATGATGCACGCAAACGCATCACCCATGTATTGGCAACATGAAGCTTGTTAACCTGTAAAAATCCAGAAATTAGCTGAGTCATTGTATAAACCGCAAGGTTTAAAGTGTGTGTGAAAAGTAGTGGATTATAGTCTGGAAATTATGGCATAGTATAAAGAGTTGAATTAAAAAGGTGTTTATGAAAGCACTGATATTCAGGAAAGTTTTAAGATATCACTCTAATGTTATTATATCATGTCTGGTGGTAATATCAATATCAGAAAATCACTACAATTTGAACTGTAATTCTCATTGGTGGCTATTTTGTCCACCCCATATCATCCACATTTATAGGCTCAGTGTACTGCTTTCAATTTGTCTTTGGTTGTGGAATTTGTGGCTGTTCACAATGTTGTGGGGCACAGGAATTAAAAAACAAAGCCCTTCTCATCAGTTACCAAGAGTAAACTGAAATCATATCTTGTTGAACAACATAATTGGTAAAGTATCTGTTTTCCCTCTTGGTGATTCAGGTGCTTTGATGATTTGTGCTCATCACCCACCAACTAGGATATTATCTTCAGTATGGTCTGTCAACCATCAATTAATTCACTAAAAAAAATAAGATAATTCCAGTACTTTGCATTGTGGTATACCGTTCTCAAATTAGATGTTACACAGTGAGGTTTTTGTTTTTTTAAATCAAAATGATGGTAAGTCAAATATATGTCAATAAGCAATTCTGAACTGTGAAGCTTAGATTCATCATGGACAAAACACACACACACACACACACACACACACACACACACACACACACACACACTACAGTACATCTGCAGAAGAACCTCCACACTACATCATGTTTTCCTTTCATTTTTCTCACTGAGTATTCAGTAATTTTATTTTTTTTTTTATTCAGTTTGTGGATTTCTGGCTCGATTTAATCCTCCCTAAGCTTTACAATCCCTCCAAACTCTCTGAGAGCGGTGACTTAAATTTGCTGGGATGAACAGCAGAACAGACAGAGAGAAGATTGACCTTTCTCTAATCAACTCCGTCTGTGTTTACGTACCTATGTTCACCACGTGTATTCTGAGAAGCACTTCCATAGAGGTGTGACGACCATGTGCAGCTTGCCTTGAACATTAACACATTAGATCAGGGGTAGGAGCTGAAATCATAGACTTTGATCATCACAGTCACATTAACCTCAATGACACTGGACTGGCTGCAGATCAGTTGCGTACCTTGAAGATGATTTATTCGTAGCAGCCACAGAATGTTAGCCTAGAAACGACTGCCGACTTACGGTAAAACTTCCTTATCTGTAAAAGCAACCTTCCTCAGATATTTACATCTGCAAGTGTTGCTCTGAGTCATGTGTAGATGAGAGACAGAACACATTCAGTGAAAAACGTCTTTCACTATTTCCATTTCATTTTAATGGCCCATTAGTCATTTCAACGGTGGCTTCCCTGCACTGTACCCCCTTTTGCAACCTGCTATCGCACCCACTCGTCTCCCCGATGTCTTCTCCTGAAATTGCTTCTGCCCTGCATTCCTTTTGATGCTAAGAGGCCTTTGAACTGGAGCCAGTATCTTTACGCCATGCTCGGTGGCAAGGCTGCAGGCAACTCAAATATTCATAGGGACCAGACCTCACCTGGAATACTGATGGATGCCGCTCTGCTCTGCACTCTGTGGATGGAAGCAGATGTGTCAAGCGTCGGGCTGACATGGCCCATGGAATACAGTATGAGCATGGAGTAATGGCACCCGCTGTAAAAATGGCTACGGAGCTGCCAGTAGAACAGGTTATGTCATTTTATTGCAGAGCGTGATGGATTCTATACAAGAGATGCTTCCTTGAAGGTCGCTGGTGTGCGTTGCCTTCCTATCTGTCATTACAGGGAGGGAAGGATTGTAAACATTGTGATGGGGTAGTCCAGAGGCTTGTGTTGGAGTTCATGGTTAGGTCACAGCAGGACAATACCTCCAGTTATATCGGAATAATGCACCCGATGGGCCTATTGTACTTGACATCCCGTATTGGTTGCGGTGACCCATTAAACCCCAAGGCAACATTTACTTCAGTGACAGTTTGCACCATTCATGGCTTTTTTTCCCCTTTGTAACTTGATGCAACACCTTTTCCGCACACATTACTACGGTCCACGATGCTGTTTATTGGTTGCGGCCCTTTCAAGTGATGTCATCAGAAAAACACATTTAAGTAGCTGGTACATCCGGCTCTGGAGGGACAATTACAAGCTGTTGCTCCGAGTTCAAGCATTATCTTAATAAGTTAAGCAGCTTAAAGGATAAGTTCACATTTTTCAAGACAGGATGAAAATCAAAAGTCAGGTCTATGTGTACAATGAAACAGCTTTTATTTTCTTTGCTGTAATCACTCCTCTTTAAACCAAGCATTAATAAATTACTCTTTCAGCGTATCTGATGAAGGACATATTATTCAAGCAGTCCTTGATTCATGCAGAAAAGTTTTTTTTCTTCTTTTTTTAATGGCCTCTGTGTCAGCAACATCCACAGGCTGAATGCAGTACATTGTCTGGCTATTCCTTAGTTCCAGCCACACTATAGGAATTTCTGAAAAACAACTTGAAGTACTAAAGAACTTATTTGGCAAGATCCAAAATCAAGAGTTTTACATTTTCTGCACATGCAGACAGAATGGACTTTCAGGTTACATGTTTTCATGAAGATCTACTCAGAATGATGATTGTTAACACCTACGAAAAGAAGTAGTCAAATGTGGACTCTGTGTGTATTGTTGCTTGCATGAAAATATTCTAGAGAGGTGTTGTGGAGAAAGCTCTCAAACATGTAGGGTAATAATCCCCCCAAAAAACTTTTTTGCACAAAAAGACATCATAGTACTGGAAACGATCTATCAAGAAGACTGCACTGTAGTCAAAGAAATGGAACAAAAAGAAGAAATAAAAAAAAGTTGGCAAGTATTAAAACAATAAAGAAATACAAAATGTCTTATGAGCATTATTCTATCATTAAAACTGGTGGCATGCAGTTGGGAAGATTCCTCTCAGCACGTCTGCTAAATGCTAAGTTTTGGTAGGTAGAATAACAACCATACACAATGCAATCAATTTCCAGTATTGTTACCTTGGCCAAGGAGGTTATGTTTTTGCTGGGGTTTGTCTGTCTGTTTGTTTGCAGGGTTATGCAAAAACTTCTGACAGGATCTTCCTAAAAAAAATTCAGAAGATGTGTCTTGACCCAAATTAGATCCCATAAAAGTTTGAGAGTGATCCGGAAAACCATCTGGATACAAAAAAAATCAAAGATCCTGTTTTTCCCCTATACTTATCATTGAGCTCTCCAAGATCTTATCTGATCTGATCTGACTTGTAAGAATTCAGTAGGATGGCTATGTCTAGTAGGGTGCAAAATTTCATCCAGATCAGAACCAGAATAAGGTCAGGAAAAAGTCCGGAAATTAACATTGGAAATCCAATTTACTAGTTAAAAAAAAAATTCTAACTCATTAAATTTCATTTCGATTCTCTTGAAATTTGACATGTATATTTGGAGGACCATTGCCCTGAATTATGCCAAATTTTGTATGGATCCGATCCAGATTAATGACATGGCTGGACTTTGAAGTTGGGAAATTTTAACACTGAAAATGCCTTTTGGCGGAGGTCAGCACTCTCTGAGTGCTTTTCTAGTTGACCGTGTGTTAATGATTGATTTTGTATATGTATGCTTCAATATTTTGTGCATGTACTTTTTGAGATATCCGATGTGTGAAAGTCATTGAGACATATGTGCTTGGTGACGGTGGAGTGAGGATCCATTAGTGCATGAAACTTTCCGTTTGCACAAGTTTCTACAAATCTATCATGGCTTAAGCCCTACTTACACAATGTTTCCAAGATTGAAGAAAACCACGGAAATCGCAACTTTGAGAAAACACTCCGACTGGTGGCCCTACAGTATTTCAGTATTTCTGCCCCTGCTGTGTAAACTAACACCGGTTTTCAAACGTTGCCATGTAAACCCAAACCTTTATGAAATAATAAGTAAAAACAATATGATTTCAATTGAAGGGTCATCGTCTAAATGGGGTATCAGTACCAGAGATTTCGACTGGATAGATTTTGGCACCCAAACAATCAACTCGCAACAGTTTTGTGAGTGTTTAATTTTCTGGTAGATACAAAATATATTAAAAGAAAACCAAATGTATGTAGTTGAAAATTTATGTGTGCTCAAAGGTAAAAGGATTACAAAGCTCAAGGTAGCAGCTATCTTGAAAAAAAAAAAAAAATCTCTAAAATGCTCATGCTAATTATGATAAGTACATACAAATATAGGCTCTTCGGAATGGACTTCCTCAGTCAATCTCCTATTCCTTTGTAACAACATTCTCTCAAGAGAGAACATCATTTTTTTCATTGGAAATTATTCACCAAAGACGTCATATGAATGGATAACTTAACTCTCGCTAAATCATACACTTAATATCTTTTATTATGTTCCTTAACAATCTTCACTGCTGGTATTATATGACTCTGGACAGATATAAATGTTAGCTGTGTTTTAGCTGGTTGTGGGCAGCTGACAACTGTGAGGTGGTAAAAAGATTATAAGAGAATGCTGCAGCCTGAGTTAATCAAATATAATTAAGTACACTATCTTTCAAGATAGGATTTTCTGGTATGAAGTTTTGTATTTTTAACTTCTTGGATATTTTCTTTTGGTTGAAAATGAAGGAACAGCTCGCCAATAATTGCAAATTTTGAGAAGATACCCATCTGATTTGCGGATCTTACAATACTTTTCTGAATTTTATTTTAAGACCAGGGATCAAGAACTATTCTGCATTTAGAGAATTGGTGCTGGTTTCTGTTTCCCAGTGGGAAATTACACAATATGCAAAACGCTGTCAAACTATTGCCACAGTGATATGACCCCTTAAGTATATTATCACAATATCATCACAATCATTTGTGTGTTTTCAGGCCTCATTTAGAATAGTGTCTCAATTAAAAATGCATTGCTTTTTCTTTTTTGTTTCAAAAAAGTTTCACGTTTGTATGGCAAAGTTTAGAAAGTTATGTGTCTTTACAGGGAAATGGCAGAAATGCAGATTGGGCCACTTGTTTGTGCTGTTTTTCCTGTGTGTGTAATGAAACTACAAACAGAGGCAAAGAGAACGATATATTATGAACATTAACATTTTAGGTGAGCTTGGTTTTAATTTCTTATTTTAAATGAAAGTGAATGTACCAAGCACCCAAAAATGTAATTGATTACAGTCATAGAGTATATATTAATAATTAATTCCACTATTATGTATTATCAAATCATATTAGGAAGACATATATAGTGTATTGTGATTATGTTGTCCAATACAGTTTGTATTGGACAACATAATCAAGAGTCATCAAGCAAGAACTTCATATAAGTAAAAAAAGCTCATTCCTTTAATCACATTTGCAAAACATTTGTCTTCCTCAGTGGCCATAATGATAGCAAAAAGTCAGCATGTCTCCTCACGCTACACATGACTGTGCACCATTATGCAAACTCTGGTCTCTAGATTAAAGTCATTTTTCATGGCTAAATATAATTTGGCTCGATTATAGCACAACAGGTTCCTTTTCCTCTGATGTGTTTGGTTCATTTCATCACACACTCCACAGCAGTGTCACTGCACAGTATGATAGGGAACACGTTTTTTTCTCGGCATGCTGGTCAGATGTGTGAGTGTGTGGACGGAGGTGGAGCGCTTTGCACACTTGTAGATCCAGACTCACAGCTCTGACATTTCCCCCATTGATTGTGAATGATGAAGAACACAATGAGCCGTCTCTGTTGCGCCACAAGAAAGATGCATTAGTTTGATCAATCTTCATGTTTAGTTTGCGATTTTTGCATTTGATCTTTTTCCACTTGAGGTGGGAATATGAAATTACGAAGCTGGGTGCTTTGGAGGTTTGTGTGATCTTTTTAAGAAGCTCCGACATATTTGTGGTTTCCATTTTTTTTCCTTGTTTCGTCCCATGGAGCTTGGCCCTGAACACTGATGATTTCGCTGAAAGCAAATGAATAGAAGTTGTCAAATTGTCAGTGAAGAACATTTGAGTAATTGTAGCTATTTGAATTAAATTACTCCTTATTTCTGAGTTGGAAATAGCTGCCGCAAGCTGTCGGAACATAATTGCCTTTGTTGACCTGTCATCAGCTCAGCACAATCATTGCAGCCAGGTTCAAATCGGTGTAACCCAAAGCAGAGTCATTCAAATCGACACCATTTAGACTGAAGCTGGAGAGGCTGAAATAGGATGGCAATCCTTTTTTTCTTTTTTTTTTTTTGGTTGCATAATCTGGGCCATTGTAAACAATACAAAATTATTTTCAATCACACATGCTGAATGCATCAGGAAAACACAGAAAAGAAAAAGCAGAACAAAAAAATGCAAAAGAACAATTACTCAATGAAAGAGGCTAATAGAATGAAAAAGAATGACCATTTATCCCTTCATCGTTTATTTTGTACAATTGGTTTCATTGTAATTTGAAAAAAAAAAGTGATGTAAAACAAATGCATGATTCTCGGTGCTAATAATTTGGCAGTTTTAGCTCTCTGTAATAAAAACTACTGGTAAGTGATTAACAAACAAACCAAGGTCAATTATTCTTTGTCCAGTCTTTAATAGCTGCTTCCAGTCCTCTTAAATTAGCTGTTATTATGGTCTTTAAGATCAAACGCCATCCTAAAAAACTGGAACAACTACCGCTAGATTTGCTGGGCGCATCAATTTTTGTTTCTTCTGGTATTTTACTGTGATTTAATTTTAATTATTGATTAAAAAATAATTATATTTTATTAAAAAAAAAAAAAAAAAGATATCAATATAATATTGATATCTACTAAACAACCAAATTGACTTCCACACAGTCTGATATGTAATATACAGTGAAGCATGTAGATTTTGAATCGGATAATATGAAACACAAGCTAATAATGGTTATAATTAGCCAACAACTAAGAAACATGATTGTTTGGCACAATCTGGAATGTCTAACACAGCTTGTTAAGGTGGAATAGAATTATATAATTCTACTTAGAAAATTATAGTTTTATTTTATGTTTGAAAATTGGCGTGAAAAGGGATTTCTGACATCCACCAAAGGTTGAGCTGGAATCTACCATGGACTATTATCTAGCCGTGGGGAAGATTTCGATAAAATCTGTAGTAGTAGTTTTGATGTAATCTTGCTAATAGACATACAGACAGACAAACAAATATATCCCAATGATTTTATTACGTCCTTGGCGGATGTAATTATGTCATAATGGGAGCATCTCTTACATCTGGTTTACTCATAAATCACCCTTTGAATAAACAACAGACAACTACAGACTTGTGCAATTAATAATAAATCTAATAATTTGATTTATTTGTTTATGAACATGTAAAAAAATAAGTCAACGAAACAGAATTAAAAAAAAAGAAAAACAATCATCTAAATGAGTAATCCAGAGTTCTAATGACACACACTGCAATTTTACAAAATGTACATAACATGTTCGAAAAGGGGGTAGGAAGAAGTTTACCTTTTTTAATCCTACCACTTTATACTTTTATTACTACAAAATGTGCTTTTTTTTCCATTTTTGTTCATTTACGTCAATGTTGCATAATGCGCAATGTTGTGTAATGTTGAGTATACTAATACACGAAGCAAATATGATGAACCAAACACTTCAGTTGTTTCCCAAAACTGTGAGTTATTTTCATCTAAACTACACATTTTCCTGACCTTCTCCAAGTAGTTTTTAGTGTTTCCAACAGCGGGTGTACATGATAATATGTGTCATTTTAGTAAATCAGCAGACCCCACTTTTCTTTTTAATTGTCAATTCAATTGGCTTTAATTGTGAGCAGGCAGCTTTCAGACGCCATGTCAGATGGACATTAGCCAGCTGATGCCACCCAGAGGCCTGCGGGCGGCAACTTTTTGTCTGCAGTGCGGCAGAATGTGTTTACTCGGGGAAGTAAATATGTTGTTTTTCAGTGGAATCCGTTATTCATCCAAAGGTTGACAGCCTCGCACATGCTCCGCTCTGTGTGTGTGCGTGTCAGTCCGCCCCACCCCGTCGCCTGTCTGTGGCAGCGGGTTCAAAATGATTCGCCTCAGAGCTCGCCAACTGGTCATGCGGGACAAGGAGCCACACGCCATATGTGGGACTATTCAGAAAGAGCAACGTAAGTAGCGTCTAAGCCCCTGAGGTTTGGCTCGCTGAGCCCTCCATATCATTTGTGCGAATTCTCACTCTCGCTAAAAACCTGCAAGTCATCTGTTATGTTCATGATTTTATTTTTTTTCTCTAACTTGTACCATCATTCACCACCAACATCTCAGGTGGAGTTGGATAATGTACATAATGTAAGAATGGCACAAACAGCTGAAAAAAAAATCAAATTCGATATTATACAGTATATCAATAGTAATAGTACTTTTACAATTGTTTTTGCTAGTTGACCTCTAAAATGTATGAGCATTAAAAGTTTGGAAAAATATTTGTCCACGTTTTAGGTAAATTCTAAGAAACTAATAAACTAACATTGATGTATTAATGAAGGAAAATAGATGAAAAAATACATTTTAATTATTGGATTTGATGGGGTGCACACTGGTGTAGTGTACTCTCACCATACATTGACCCCCCCCCCCCCCC
>OMNM01001102.1:0-10659 GCA_900302745.1 Parablennius parvicornis
ATTTTTTTATTGAAAATGTAATCTGATATGTATCAGATACCTCAGGAGCACCACCAGCCAATTCAGTTATATCAATCTCATAAGATATATGAAACAAATACAAATGTGTGCGTGTGTGTGTGTGTGTGTGTGTGTGTGTGTGTGTGTGTGTGTGTGTGTGTGTGTGTGTGTGCAGATAGATAAAATACCTTTTAGATGCTGTATGCTCAACTACAGTCGGGATTGGCCCAATGTTGATTCATATTCTGGACGAGCCTTTTCTTCCACAGGGAGATCAAACGAGATTTATGGAGCCTTTTTGAAGGTGAACTGCTTCAGCAGGAGCAGATCAAAGTTGATGGTACAGAATAAAGGCACACAAAGGGAAGATACTGCAGGAAGAAGACAAGAGACCAGCAAGACAGTGAAAGTCAGATCTCGCACTTTAAACACAGGACTCCTTCATTTACATGCTTTGCTTTTTCCGATGAGCTTTGTTTGGTAAATGCAGAGAATAATTTAGATGCAAATTTGATGATGAAAGCCACCTTAAAAACTAAAGTAAAGATTATTGATGATTAGTTAAAGAAAACTTTCTTTCTGGAGCACTTTTCATGTAGGTAAATATAATTCAAAGTGCTTAACAGGTTATTGGTAGGTGATTGGAAGTCAATTATTGTTCATTACAGAAATGCATTAATCAAACTCAGGCTATTTCACTTTATGTTAACATTTTCGATAACCAAATGATATTTTCCTTGTTAAATAACCAAAACAAATTCATTATACTTGCTTGTTCTTGGACACAATAACTCATTGCAGTGGGCTGAAAGGTTGTTTGTTGGCTTTTTTTTCTAACTAGCCACTGTCTTCTCTACATAAAAAAATTACCAATGTAACACACTATATACAATGAATTCTTTATGATTTTTGTGTGTCTTATGGTCATAATTAGTTGGATTTCCTGCAGTAAACCCTCTGATTATATTATTCATGATGCACCACAATGTTTCTATTGATATTTTCTTTACAACTACACCAGAATGTATAAAGGTATGGTTATAACCTTCTCATGTAGTAATACTCTAGCATCAGGAATGATTAGAAAGATCAGTGTTCCACATTTTCATTCAAAACTCATCTCTTCCTCGACATTTAGCTCAGCACAACAGATACTGACCTAAAAACACTTAGCAGGTGTCTTATGATGAATCAAGGCTGTTCTTTCAAGTACTTTTAATTTATTTACTCATATCATTTTTTCTGCATGAGCCAAGATTGCATCAAAACAACAAGAATTCTTCTTTGTCTTTTCCATTTGATTTGATATACATCACAGAAATGAATTGCAAATGCTGCAATAGACTCGAGGAATAGGATTTTTCAGTAATGTGATGCACATATACCACAGTGAGGGAGAGAAATAACCTCATGTCTGGTTCATACTCAGTTCTTCCTTTTTAAAGCACTGTGAATCGCCTTCTGTCTGAATAGGTCTTTAAAAACAAGCTCGTCATGACTGTTTTTCTCACCTGCTACAAGTTTTACAGGTCATTAAAAAATAGAAATATGGCTGTTATCATCTCTTTTTTGGTGCAAATTATGTAATAAAGGTTCTGAATGAGTATGAACAAAAGAGAGTGTAAATTTACACCAGGCAAAACGTGTAAAAAGTGATGTTAATTGGTGACTGTTATTTGTAGATTGGGTGTGAATGGGAGTGTGTGTGGCTATCTGTCTCTGTGATGGACTGATATCCTGTCCAGGGTGTATGCCCTTGCCCAGTCAGCTGGGCCTCAACTCCTCTAAAGCTCCCTGTCAGATCAAATGGTATAGAACATGGATGGATCAATGACATTGCATCTAAATAATGAAGATTCTTGTAGTTTGACTAAATGAACTGGTTTCTATTCAGTGGCGTGTTAAGAGTCCATCGTGTACTGTATTGACATCTGTCAACCCTAGTTCATTCTGGATGCTTTCCGTTGCCATGGCAATGCTACAAGAGCTTGTCTCATGACATACACTCTGTCCATCGAAGCCTGTGGCGAGCAGTGCACAGAAGATTCTTCTCGACAATCCATCCAGGAAAATAAAGAAATAAGTATAAAACGGACTCACTGTGATTCTCCTCAGTAGTGGGTGCTTTGTTGACAGCATGAAGAACCATTAGATGAAGAGTGACACGGGGAAGGAAGATAAGGAGACCTGACATGAGCTGAATAGCAGAGGAGCCGTTTTTTGTTGTTGTTTGAATTAAGTTTGAATAGCACACAAAGAAATGCAGAAACACATTTCTTTCTGTAAAGAAGAAAGCAACAAAAATACCAAAACTTGACTGATTCAACATATTTTCACCAAAGTCCCACATTGCCACATGCTTTGTGTGTTTTGTGTGCGTCAGGGGAAGTTATAATGATTCCTCCAGACTAAAGGTTCAGTTGCTTTTGACCAGCATTGTGTAATGTCATTACCCCTTTTCTAATCACCGGCTGACTACATGGTAACAGTAAAGGTTTAGTTAAATGTTTATCTTTGTGTGAAAAACAAATCAATAACAGCAGGTTGAATGAATTCAGTTACACCAGGGTCAGCTGCTGCGAGTGAGACATTTTCAGCACGATAGGATGGAAAAGGATGAATCATGCTCCAAAAAGCAAATATTCACAGGTCTGTTTGTTTGAAGTCTAGTCAAAATAAGCTGTCACACTTACAGTTTCTCAAACTAACTTCCCACCCAGGCAAAATTGGAAATTCCAGGGAATCGAATTTTCTGTTATGGGTTATTTTTTATCTTTTACTAGTTTATTCCAGTTTTTAAACAACTATCATATATGTGGGCGGATGTGTGATTCACAATAATTGCACGACAGACCATTACAGAAATATATGGATTATAAATTGCAATTTTTTTAGTTGTTCAGCACATCATGCAGTCTACATTAAGAAACTTCCAGTAGATCAAATAATGCTGGGACCACTAGGTGGCACTATATGACAATAGAAAACTGCTAAACTACCAAAAACCTTCAATACTACTGTATTTGACTAATAGCGCACAAATTGTTGTGAAAAAGAAAGTGACATGGCAGAGTTTAAACACAGTGTATGAGAAACTAGTGTGGGATTGCTAAAAATCAATGAAACCGTCACATGACAAAGACAGCAAAGAAGTAGGCTAAAAGCTCAACAGCCAGAGCTTGAGAAGTAAACTCACAGATGGATTTCTGAGCCGCAGCTGCAGACAAAGGCTTATCAACAGTGTAGTTACATCTGGGCTTTGAAAAACAAATGTGACTTTCTGCACCAATGTGATGATGTATATATGTTTGGGTTTTTTTTTTCCTGTAACTTACAGTCTGGCAAATATAGTATATTATCCTCTTGTTTTTTAAACTTGGAGTAAATGTGTGGTGTCCATATTTGTTTGTCATTGTCCAGAGCTTTAGAAATTTTGAAGAAAACAAAACACATTAGATCAACGTTTTGTATAGATCATCTGCACCTTGAAGGTAACAGTAAGATTTATTTTTTTTTAAGCTTGTAATAATCAGATACTGGTTGTAAAATCGCTATCGAAACGAACAACACTTGGTGAATGTAACCTTTTTGCTATGAGTATTTACCACCCTCAAAGCCCCAGAAACAAGCTTTTGCCCGAGCCTTTTGATTGGATGGCACCCATACCACTGTGTTTCACCATTCTCCAGATGTGCGCTCCTCATCTCCTGCATTTCCACCCAACTCCCAACCACTGTCGACCCCCATCCCAGGCAGGCACCTCATGGGCCCCGGCCTGGCCTCCCCTCCCCCCAAACCTCCCCCGATGCCAGGCGTGGTTGCCTAATTAAACTGCTCGAGGAGCATTCTCCGCTGACATGCCCTCGGGGTGTGCCAAACAGGGCACGTATGCATGTCAGATGTGAAGAAGGTGAGCCTGCGTCGATGGGCTTATGAGGGAGTTCTGGCAGAAGGGAGGGCAGATAATGGGGGCACGGGATGGACATATCACTGTATTTTATTTAGATCCCGCTCTCACACAAGGGGTTCTTATCATCACTGCAGACCCGAGCCCAAAGCCAGCGTGTGTGAACCTGGCTCACCTCGCTGCACCCAGGAAGGGAAATAAAATACAGAGATAAACTGCTTAGTATCCACATCACACACTGACACACATTCATACATCAATTCACATGTACACATTCGTGCATGGATGCAAATACAGTATCCAGAGACATGCACATGAGCTGAGGATTGTGCTGCGCTGGCCCGGCAGACTAAATTTAATTTGCTATTTGATTTAGTTTTCTGCACATTATGCACAGTATGTTAATTTGGTTATTATTAATGTGAGTCGGTCCTCCAGGTTCAGAGCTGCAGAATAGCTGTAGTGTAGTGTGTGCTGCCTGGTGGGGTCAGTGTGTCTCATTAAGTAGCCAAAAGCTCACAGACAAACAGGCTGCAAGTTGCCCTGAGCCATCACATCAGAGCAGGAAATCAGACGGCGAGGGACAGATTGATTGAAGGAAACTCCACTTCAATAAGTCTCGTACAATCACTGAAATTCAGCTTGGATTTGTTTCAGATCTTGAGGCTGTCCTGTTTGGTCTTTTTATGTTTGATTACACTTTGATGGCATGCATCATTTCATTTCCAAAAAGATTGAGAGAAACAGATTGGAAATCAAAAATCATATGAGATGTTGCCAGTGAAACATTAAAACATAAAAAAAAAAAAAAACCCAGACATATCTCAAAAAAGTTGGAACAAGGCGTTTACAACTGTGTATCATCAACTCCCCCTTTAAGAGCAGCCTGTTTGAGTCTATGAAGAAACACAAGCAGATTAGTGAGTTTTTATTAAGTTCCTATCTTGTCCTAAAAAATCCTTATTTTTTTGTCAGAGATTTGGGCCCTTTATAAATGATGGAGATTGACTGGGGAAAGCATCTTTTTGGAAAAGTGACACATTCAGAAGGCAATGTCATGATATGAAAGAGCTTGAAGTGAAGTTACACATCGTTGCTGTGCAAGTAACTTTAATACAGTCGGGTTTGCCATTTATACGTGTGCAGGAAAACCATTGACTGTAACTATATGTGACACGTAAAGAGCTGCACATTTAATAAAAGTTGCATTACCTTTGTGTGCATATGAACAGAGAGCAGTGCATTTCGTAAAGCTCGCTAAAATATACGTCTCCCTTCAGAGATTGATTGGCGCAGATGTTAAATCCTCTCTAACTTTGCATTGATTGCCTTTCCAGATGTTGAAGTTGCGAGAATAGCGGTGATTCATGGTGTGGTTAGCTCGGGATTAATTAATAAACAGGAGTTTAATAAAATAGTGACAGAGCTGGGCAGCTTTGAATAAAGTCGACAGAGCTGGAGAGAGTGTTAGCAGCTCTGCACCTATTTCCATGGACTACAGAAGTAATGAGCTCTCTTCAGCTCATGTGCCTCGTTATTTTCAAAAATGTATTCCTGCCAAATGTAGAGATATTATAGTAACATTATTATGATCAGTTTTTCACTGACTATAGCTATGTTCTGAGGTTCAAGAATTTTGAAATTGAAAGTATTCACTTAATTCATCATACATCTTCTTCAACAGGAATCCTGCAGAGAGAAGGTGAAGCATGTAGGGTGAAAAGGCAGAGGCCTCGTCTGCTGCAGTGAACCACCGGGGGGCAGATGCCCATATAGGACACTAGCTCCTCTTCTTCTCTCCCAGCTGAGCCTTTTGACACACAATCCCATTTTCCATCCAGAGACAGAGTTATGACGCCGTTAGAGCAGCTGTGGCAAAGCTCCCGGAATCTGAGGGGAACGTAACCTACATGTCAGTCTGCAGATCAGCTCATCAGTAACCAGGCGGCATCTCTCCCCCTCCCGGCCTCTCTCTGCGACTGTGAAGAGAGACACGTCTGATAGGCTGATTGTGTGAAAGTGTGTGAGCTTGCATCATGCCTATGTGTCTCCTTGTGTGTGTCTGTTTTTGTGTGTCTGTGTTGCCATGTCTGATAGATGATGTGCTTATGTGGTAATGAGACTTGCTGCACAGCGACCGTTTTCCCCCTCGATTCCCCGAGAGGGTTTCAGATGGCAGCAGTCCTCGCCTCAATCATCCTCCCTCTGCTTCCTGATCCTGGTCCTCAGCAGTCCCACTGTGAGCGCCGCAGGCGCCCATCCATCCGCCGAGGAGCGGACAAATGTCTAGACTGCACAAATCACTTGTTTTTCTGACCTGTTCATTAGTTTACATCAAACATGTCAGCGACACACGTGTCTCTGTCGACCAGTACAAATCTATTTCCAAGCCCGGAGTGATTTTCTCAACCTGTCGTAGAAATGCTGTTGTTTCAGCAGCAAACAGCAAATGTGTGATTTTAGGAATCATTGAGTAGAAAAATCAATATATATATGCGTTCAAACAAATAGTTAATATAACGTCTGTCATGTGGTCTAAGAATAAACAAGGGTCAGATGGCAATTTGGTGGAGGTATATTTACAAATATATCTCAAAATATCAGAATCATTATACATCATAATTCTTCATAATGTATAAGTAATGAAAACCCAAAATGTACTATTTCGAAATATTTGATTTCATAACATCAAATGTTATTTTGAACCAAAATGCTTAAAAATGTTTTAGTTATAAGTGACAAAACTGTTCAAACATATTGTAATTTTCTAAGATGCACCTGTACTGTATAATGTATTGAAAGTGTTCTTTTTTGTGCAATGTGGAGCTGCTGTGATGACTGAATTTCCCCATGTGGTATTAATGAAGTCTGATTTAATCTAATATAACTGTTGAACAAAATCATTCTCCAAACACTTCCATGTACATGCAAACATAAGAAAGATCTAAATTTGATAATATGTGAGTATTTCTTTTATTTTTAGATTGTGTTAGCCTATTGGAGAGGAACATTTCCAGTGAAGGGTAATCTTCATGTTGGCAATTAGCACTTTGCAACAACTTCCTCTGAACTGTTGTTTCTGTGAAGAGTTTCCATCATCTCACAAACATTTACTGTCAGAATGAGGTCAACCACCACGTTTCGATTCCCAAACATGATTTTGTCACAAAATCTGTGTGGAGGTTCTCTTGATAGTTTGCATGTTTTTCTTGCTACACAAGCGTCACTAGAAGATGCTCACATGCCTCTTAAACTATGTCAGGAAGGAGGCGTTGCAAGACGTTTCGGGCAGTGGTAGTCTCATCTCACCTTTTACTTTCTCTTTTCACCGCTGCCAGAATTGAAAGATTTGATGCAAAGCATTCATCTCTCAGGATTTTGCGTCGTTCTTTGTTGTCAGGTGTGTTTGTCAGGTTAAATTGGTGTTGGAGTCTCATACAAGTGTAGTTCCTGGGACGGCTGTTAGATAAGCGGTTCATCTTCCAAACACAAAGTGGGTACTTAGTTTCTGTATTTGCCTTCTTACGTGTCAAAATGTTCCTCGGACAAGACACTGAAACCAAATTTGCTCCCAGTGAAGGTCGAGCACAAAGCATGACATCTATTTCAAATTCTGAAAAGTGCAATATAAATAAAGTTTGTTTACCATTGTTTATCACAGATCGGTGATTCAGTACTGGGCTTGGCGACATTTTATCGTAGATTTCGTAGGTTTTCTCTGTGTCTGGGTTTACTCACTTTGAGTTTAAAGACGTGCATTTGGTTAAGCAAGATTCAGATCCAGTAATTTGTGACTGTTGAAAATGGCCTGTATGTGCCTGTATATGTCAATAAAATCCATGTAATTTTGATACTTATTTGTCAACTTCTTTCTGTGTCTCAAAAGTAGCATTATGTGGCTTTCAAATGCATTTATTAAATCTTCTTTTTTTTTTTTTTTTTTTTACAAATACTCTGACAGATGGTGGATTAAGACATTGCAGTGTGTAGGAAGTCTTTTACAGAAATCAAGTGAGAAATTCATCACCTTTTTATAATAAAATTGTGAAGTATGAGTGATTTGTGGTCATTTTCACACATTACAAATTGTTTTAGCGTGATTAAATGATAAATAATGTTCAGGACTTAAGTCTCAAATGAGAAAGAAGTCTTAAAATGTGGTTAAGCAACTCTTCATGGTGGAAATTAGCATTTTGAGTGGGTGCCCTGTAAAAGGTTAATTTAACACTTAACATCTTTTTATTTTTTTATACCCTGCCTTAGCTTCAGAGATAATTTTGTATTTACCAAAAGAAGACGCAATAACCATATTCTCCTTTTGTTAAAGACAAAAAAAAAGTTAGTTTAACTAATCAAGCAGATGAAAACACAATGTCATCATTACAATGGCCAACTTTGGGAGCTTCAGAAGCTTTTTTTAGTATTTTTGCAAACCCAAGATAGTAGCAGGTCTTCTTCAACATGAGGGTTATCACTCAGTCTTTAATTTGATTCTTCATGTGACTGCATGCATCTTTCACTTGCAACACAATCAGCTGCAAAACCAGCAAAAATCTTAAACAGCCTGATGTGCAAAGGTGTACGCTTTGTCCACGGCAGCGGATGTTCCACATTTGCAGGAATTGTGGAGTATAATCGTGCCTCGGAGCAACGCGCCACGGATGACAGGCACAGTACGCCTTTGTCAGAGGGTTATGTGATTTGCAGGGACATGCAATGTACATGGGCCAATTTTTTGATGAATGTGGTCCGAAAGAGACGGGGAAACTGAAAAAAGAAAGATAAGAGGAGCGTCATCTCAGACGGGCTGGCGTCCCCCATTTATTCAGGAGACGATCAAACTGCTCTTCCATTTGTAGCCGTGGAAAATCAATGTTAGAGCAGTCGAGAGATGAAATTTATCTGAAGCTGCTGGTGCAAGAGTGTATTCTCACAACTGCCTTGCCTGCTGCTGCATAAAAGGATAAGGTCCTGCCGTATCCTGCACGATAGCTCAGGAATTGCAAACATTCAGCCACTTCATCATGTGTGATCTTCAGCAAGACGGCAGGACGCAGCCACACAGAGCCTGATAAGAGCCAATATCAGCCTAAGCAAGTGTAACGATGGAGGTCAGGGAGGATGTCTACTTACATAAGACAAAACTGAGACAAGAAAATGTCAGAAATAGCAGTTTAAAAAAAAACACAAAAAAAAAACATTGTTATTGTTGTATTTTATCATTTAAAAATGTAAATTTGAAACTCCTAAACCATTACCCCAACATAAAACCTCTGATAAAGACATGCGAGCAATGAAATGTGCTTCAGGGAGGGAAACAAGTCAGAGTATAATTTCTTTGTTCTTCCAGATTTTGCACAAACAAGCATACATTTCATTTTTTTAATGGCTTTTACAAATGAAAACATTTATTTTAGCCTTAGACACAAGTTTCCCAAAACTAGTCTTCCAAATTGTAGAAAACATGCTAAATGCTTCTCAACCTAATTTGCTATGAGAGACTGTTTCTGCTTATGTTTTACACTGGATGATCTTCCTGATGCAACCTGATGGCCCACGGGCCATCACAGTGATGACCCACGGGCAAGCAGAATGGAACCAGCAAATATCTGGTTTTAGGCTTTTCTTTCCTATGACCTCCATCCAAACCTGTACCTGACCTTAAAAATTGACAAATACGTCAACATGTTGGAAAGTTTGTATTAAAATGATATGAACAGAATCGAGAACAGGTCACGTTAAAGACTTTATATTTTAATACATATTTAGTGTGAAATGTTTCCAGAATTGTCTCTTTTTTTCTTGTAAAATTAATCAGCAATAGTGGTATAATCTATGCAATAAACTCTAGAGCCATTTAGCAGGACTCCAAACATCTTCAATACTATAGTTAGTATATTTATATTGACTTGTGAAATGTTTGCTTTGCTAAAATAATTACATTAAGAAATCAAAAGTAGTAGCTTAACCTAAACTAAACTGATGTTAATTGTTAAAACATTTACATGTTTTAGCAGGTATTCTCTGAGTACTAATGATTACTAATGATTGCTGAGTAACAGTGTTGCATGCCACTGTTATTATAGTTCTTATACCTTTGATTTTATTCTTACTACGTAGGCATTCACTGGCGGTCGGCAAAGCAAGAATTTCATTGTACAGGGAAACGTGTTTCTAACTGCATATATGACAATAAACACTTTGACCTTTGAACTTGAACTTGATTACTGTAAATGTATTAGCTTTAGTGTCATTATTATAGTAACACTCAGAAAGCTGTTTATTGACGATGTATTTGGGAAAAAAGTTCTTCTAATCTTGACAAAAGTGCAGAATCTTCTACGTTGATAGTGAGATGAAACCTTTTGACTAAATCTATATAAAATGTAAAATAAATCAGAACGATAAAATTAAGTCTAATATGTAACTTATAGATAATATTCTACTAAAGCTCCATAGTACTAGGTTGTGGACATTACAATCTCATGTTGGGTTTTATTTACTACATTAATAAAGAATTCATAAATATTTGATGCACGCCTGTGGGGGGAGAGAAAAGAAGGGCAATCTGCTGATCACACAACAAATCCGTTTGGGTTTTTTTTACACTTTATAGTTGTTTATTCAGTTTTTCATTGACTAACAAGTGAATATAAAGCGGCACATTTTCAGAAATAATCATGTCTGTAAGCATGCGTGTGTGTGTGTGTGTGTGTGTGTGTGTGTGTGTGTGTGTGTGTGTGTCTTTATCT
>OMNM01001104.1:0-15934 GCA_900302745.1 Parablennius parvicornis
AGGCTTTTGTTCGGGTCCAGGCTGGCAAAGAAGCGGACGTCTCGGTCTTTGTCGGACTGCAGGGTCATCACGGTCTCCTCCAGCTCGTCGGCGTAGGCACAGCCCGGCTCCTTGAAGTACGCTGGACACACACACACACAAAAGAAACAACATTTGATGGATTGACTAATTTTAAGGTGAAAAACAAGCAATTATACCGTTAGAATGTGCTGACAACATTAAAAAAAACTAGTTATTAGCAATTAAACTAAAAGCCTTTGCCAACACAAATTTTCCCATGCTTAATTTCATAATTTAATTCTATGTATATTTTTGTAAATTAGTGTTAAACAGAATAGTGAGATTGTTGACTGGAGCTCTGGTTGGAGTGTGCATGTTCTCCCCTGTGCAGGCACAAGTTTTCCCTGTGTACTCCGGTTGACTCCCGCAGTCAACAAACGTGGACATTGTATGAAAAAAACTGAAGATTTTTAATTTGATATAACCACAGTAATAATTGTAAAGTATAATTGTCATTTTGAAGGCTGAATACATATTTCATCTATTTGTTCCTTCAATATTGTGACAAAAACGAAAGTCTGATCACGCCTCGGACTCGTTAGGTGAGAAACTGCCGACTCGGTCCAAAGCTCAAAACTCTTCCAGGACCTGGAACGCTGACTAATACAAATGTCAAACCCTGCTAAGGTCCGTTTCTTTTTTTTTTTTTTTTACGAGGAGCTAGGCTCTGCACTTTGGCAGCGGTAAAAGTTTAATTCGTGGATCACCTTTCTCCATCACGCTCTGCCGCAGCGCCTTGGCCACCAGCACCCGGACGTTGGCCACCGGGTCCGAGGAGAGGCTGAGCAGGCTGGGCAACAGGTGCTGGCTGAACTGCTCCATGGGCATGCAGTCCTCCTCCACGATGGCCTGCGGGAGAACACGGGCAACACGTCAACGCACAAGAGTCACAAGTGAGGAATTCAGGAGGACGAAGGCGTCTCGGTACAGAAATGTGGACCGACCGGCTGGTGAACAAAAACACAGACTTTTTTTTTGTTTAACGAGACAAGGCATTATAAATATTCAAGAAAGTACACATTAAATCAGAAGCTCCCCGAAGCCTCCTCCATGATTATTCTAAATGACGCCGCCTCAATTGTGTCGTCACTCAAGCTGCGATTGAGGAAGAGGGTTTCTGACCTGGCAGATGAAGGCGAAGGCCTGCCGGCCGACCCACTTCGGACAGTGGCAGAACCGGACGGTGAGCTCGTTGATAAAGTTGAGGCCCAGTTCATCGGCTCCACACGCATACAGCTTCTGGAGGATCTCTACGACCTGAAAACATCACGAGACCCGACACGGTTAAAAAGATTCAAACAGGCTTCTGATCACATGTGCTAAATTCTGCATTTCTTGTGACGGTATGACGATTTTTCAAACATTCAACTAAATACAGAACATATTTACTGTCTTTTATGGCAATGACACATTATAGAGTGGATTAGTAGAACTCAATGTTTTTTTATCAGTGAGTTCATGTTTTATTATGAAATGGACCATTTTGGCGACTTTCACACCTTTGAACACATTTCATTAAATATAAATCACAATGAAGGATTTTTATTCAGTCTCAATAGTGAAACAGGCCGTAGAACATCCATTAAAAACGGAGTGACTTTGTTGACTAAAAACTGCAATTAATCTCCAAGAAAACAATGACAGGTTTCAAATAATTGCCATTGTTTCCTTGAGGAGTCTAGACGCACATCTGACTAAAAGGCTGCTCTCCCGCATATTTGTGTCTGAGCTCAAATGATAAAAATCCATTACTTCACCAATCTGCACCCTCCGAACAAGATCCGTCTGTGTGATTCATTTCTCTTTAGTCACGGACTTTCCATCGTTTCTGCTGACACGGTTTTCCTCGCCAGTAGTTTTCTCCGCCAGCGAAAAGCCAAATCAAAGCAATCTGCCTGGAGGACTTACCAGTTTGTAAGAGATCCACCTGACCTCTGAGACTTTGTCAGAGCAGAGTGTGAGCGCGATCTGTCGGAGGTAGTCATAGACGTCGTAGTGGCTGTACAACTCGATGATCAGGATCAACTGCCTGCAAAAAATGAGGGGCGCAGAGAGACCGTGTCACTCATCGCACGTGGAATCGCCACAATAAATGAATGACAACATTAGGCTGATATGGCTGAAGGAGGAAACATACTCTGCCAACTCGTATCTGAACCTCCAGTTGCGACTGTTGTCCGTCACCATGAACTCCTGCAGCTGGTACAGATACTCTCTTCTCTTGTCTGCGTGGAGCAGCTGCAGCAAAAACAAATTCACAAATGAGTTTGGTTACCGGAGATTTTCAGTGGGAACGAGACAGTCTTCCTCAGTGTTGGAAAAAATAAAAGAGCCGTCGCTTCCAGCTCTCCTTTTCCCATCTTTCAGCAGTTCGGTCGTTTTTGAACAACACAGTATCTATGCTCAGACTTTTAAGAGGGAGGAAGAATAGTAGAAATCTTTATTTGCTATAAATTAAATGGAATGAATTAATCAAAATATCTTCTAGGACCTTCAACAACAATCATGGACACGTGTGTGTGTGCAGGACTTTTTCTACATTACAATCAACTTTACACTGCTAAATTTTTTATTTTTTTATTTTAATGGTCTCGTTCAATTAAATTTTTCCATCAAAGTCTCTGCAATGATTTGTGTATTTGAAACATTTATTATCTGTGGTTATTTTTTATGCAATAAGCAGCAGACACATTTTCAGTGGACGACATTGTGTTTTTCAGTCGAACAATAAACAAAAACAGTAAAGGGGAATCAAGCAGGTTTAATATTTGAATCACTTCATGCGCAGGCACAGCTGCATGCAGCACAAGAACTATTAGTACTTTTTGTTTGGAAGTACTGAACACCCATCTGGAGGTAGAAGTCTTTCTGTCGGAGCTTGCTCTGAAAAAAAAATCCTACCTTCAGGAAGTCATAGAGGTGCTTGAGCACGCCGATGCGGACCTCGTCCAGGTCTTTCAGGAAACCATTAAAAATGGGCACCAGGTCGGCCGCTGTCAGCTGGTCGCCGAGGATCACAGCCAGCTCGTGGATGGAGAAAGCCAGCGTGCGTCTCACCTTCCACTGAGAGCCAGAAAATAAAAGTACAAACAGGAAATTATTGAAGCGACGGCCATAAAACGACCCTAAAGCTGTCAAACAAGCCATTGTGGTTGACCTGCTGGGACTTACTGAGCATGTATGATATGAAAATGAAGCCTGAAATTGATATGAACTCTTCTGTCCAATAATGCAAAGTCACAATGACATTCGGTGCTGTGAGGAAGTGATGAGTAACAGCGAGTGAAGTTTAAAGTAAAGAATGATTTGCCTTTGTTGCTCACATGGGGAACACACCGACTTTCATATGTCACATTGAAGAGTTTTTACAAGGTTATTCCCTGACCTTAATCAAACATGGCTGCTTTTATTTGGCCCCACTTTTTTTTTTTTTAATCAATTTGATCTGATGGGATTCAAGAAATCAATCCCATAATCCTTTGCACCTTGGGACATCTGCACACGATCCCATGTTAGATTAGTAAATTCTAGGTCACTTGCTTCTCATGGTTGAATGTGTCACTTTAAAGAAGTGGAACCTTTGAATGATGTTAAAGTCTCTTCGCTTTGCCAGAGTAGTTTTCTTAAAATAACATGACTTGTTTACAGGGACTGCTCAGCTATAAAAACATGGTTACATTGAAATCTCAATCGGACACGGACGATCTAATCAGACAGAAGTGTTGAAATTATGGGATTTGACTCCGATTAAATGGGTCAATCGTGGCTATGGATAACGGACACTATAGAGCTCATCGAGTTTCCATGTGAGCCAATATGAAACCACACTCGCCTCACCAGCTAACCACACAGAACACAAATAACGCTGCATTGGAACTATATTTATCACAAAGCCTCGTTTCTTAAAACCAGCCCTCGCTTTTAAATATATGGCCAAATCCTGTGTGATATTTTCAAATACCAAAGTGGTGCAGACAAATTTTTCACGCCGATGACGTGTCTCTTCTTGCATGTTTATTTTAACAGCACCATCTGACACGGTTGAAAATAATTACCATTCAATACGATACCGTCTGTGGCTGAGAACTGAATCAGTCATCCAACAAGTCAGTAAGATGTGGGAGATTTGCGTCAATCATTTCATGATCGTTTAGTTTACAAAACTTTTCTACGTTGCCGTCAGATCGTCTGATGTAATTCTAAACATGATGTAAAACACCTTGTGCTCTCTCCATCTACATAGATTGCAAACACTGATTATGGGCTAACTCAGTAACTCATGGAGTAACTCAGCAAATACATCACACGTGACCATGAAGCAACACTAAACCACTGAATCCCAAATGAAAAAAATATATCTATGATTGTATCATTACACACAATCTGCAAACTGATCAAAGCAGAGAAGCTTCGGTATTGTCATCGACTCTAATGTTTTGAGCTTTTCTTCCCAACTAAAACTTCAGATGAATTCAATGTAGATGAGAATCAACTCCCATCTCAACTGTGACATCTTAAGCACTACTCTTATTCAGCAAAAAAATAAAAAATTAATTCTTCCATTGGCAAAAATCCCAAAGCCCCAAACTCTAAAGAGCCTTTTTTTTTGGGAGTTGCCATGTCAGAATGACGTCATTTCTTACGTGGTGATTGTTCTATTTTAAAATCAAACAGCGGATCTAATCCCAAACTACACTTAAGAGGCTTCCCACTTTTGTTCCTACCTGCACGTCAGTAGCCAGGGTTTCATACGTGTCTTTGAGGCAGTGCCAGTTCTGTCGCCCCAGCGTGAGCGCCACCCCCGGCAAGCTGAAGGCACAGTGTTTGGCGATCTCCGTGTCCACCGTTTGGGCCCGGGCTGGGTCCGTCATGGAGAGATACTGATCCAATAGCTGCTGGGGGATGACGTTCTGCAGACACAAATACAATAATTTAATAATTTGTCTGTCTTTTTACACCATGTCAGTGCTGCTCAATATATTAAGTCTATAAGAAAGCAGTGCAGACCGACCTGGATCTTGGGCTTATCCTCAGAGAACGGACTGTGAGCAGAGTCCTCTTTTTCTTCCTCCTCCACACTTTCAATCAACTCGGACTCCTGAGGGAAACAGAACCACACAGATATGAAACACACACACTGAAAAAACAAATTCTCTTCATCCTATTAATTCTCTATAAATGTACTCGTCCTAAATCAGAATTTATGGCTGCCGACCACACTGCAGCTTTAGGGCCTCCCAGTTTTAGACTTGATCATTGCTGAATTGCAGCTTTTCAGTAAATGTATCTGTACTTTGAGGTAGAGAAGATGAAGGGGGGCACAAAAAGTTGTCTGGTCAGCCAAATCAAGTCACGGCAACCTTCCCTCCTGATTCATAAATCTACACCTGCGCGGTCAGGATGTGCAGTCAAGTGCTCCAACATTAGAACAGATCTAAATACCAGAAGAGGCGTGTTGGGAGGAGACTCTTCCTGGTCCTCCAGAGGCTCCGTCTGCGTCTCCTCGTCTCCTTGTTCCTGGACTGGACATGACTCTACTTCTGTGGGTGTTTCCATCTCCATCGACTGCTGCTCGTCTGTGCTGCTCTCTTCACTCTCGGACTGAACCTCCACAGATTTACTCTCCACAGAGGGGCTGCTGGCGTCGTCCTCGGGCTGCTCCTCTGACTGGGGTTCGGCGGGGCTGTCGTCGGTGGGGCTGTCTAGCTGGGCCGCCTTCAGAGCGGCCGACAACACCTGGACTTGAGCTAGATGCAAGTTTCATAAAACCTTCAGTCAGAAACGTGCTGGATGCGTATGCCTCATCAAACACGTCGCAGTTCTGCGGACTCACCTTGTACATCAGGATCATCGATGTGCGGTTGCAAACAGTCCAACACCTTCTGGATCTGGTCGCTGGTCGCTTTGCCATGGGTCGACTTGGAATCAGAACAATTCTCCTTGTGCTGCTCCTCCTCCTCCTCCTCCTCCTCCTGGTCCACCTTCTTTTCCTCCTTGTCCATCACATCCTCTGGCGTTTGACAATTTAACATCTCCAGTTCCCCACTGATATCTGGTAGAGGAGACCTCCAATAGTGGAAAGAGTTAAAGTTCTCATCCGTTGGCTCCGTTTCTCGCGTGTTCTTAGTGTTGATCGTCACTGTGGGCCGGTTCGCGTGGGCGAAGCCGTCACGCACGTCTCCGGGAGCAGAAGTGTGGCTGTCGTCAAAGCTGTGCAGCTCCTCGCCGTCAGCTGTGGACATGTGCTCCGGTGACGGTGTGGCGCGGCCGTCCTGATTTGGAGGTATGTGGGTGATGGTTCTTTCTGTGCGACAGCTGCTGATGTCGGAGCAGTTCAGGGAGTTTAGGGAGCAGTCGCTAAAAAGAGAAAAAATAAAAACAACCATGGACTGTTTAACATCTTATGATTGGCTATTTTATAAATGAAAAGCAGAAACTACATATATAATAGAAACACATATGAATCTCCAGCAACACTTGTAAAACCAAATCAAAGTGTCGACTAAGGCCTTAACACATCTACAAACTTTATCACAACTTTCTGGATGTAAGGGGTTTTAGAAAACGGCTTTGATTCAGCGTTTCTGGAAATAATCATTTAGATGTGTTCAAAACCAGTCAGTCCTGATCAGGCCTAAACCATTAAAGACCAGGGTTCATTTAACTAATGACTCAACTGTTGAAAGTCTGTAACAGAAAGATTCTGAAAAGCAAAAGTTTGTTGGTTGACTTGAAGATTTGCTAAATCTAGTCAAAAATTTGATCATAAACAAAAAAATTGCAAATTTAGTGTATTATTGGTCAGAGAAAAACATAAAATGCATCGACGGAGAGAAAGAAAGAGTGTGATCAGTGTTGTCTGAGGTGATGTTACCTGTCTGATGTACACCTGGGAACCTCTAGTAGAGCTCCGTCCTCTCTGAAGTGAAGGCCTGTGCTGGAGGGGTTGGCAAAAGTGGAGATGAAGCGCCCGAGAGACTGAAAGGCTGCTTGTCGCACCTGCGAGACAAATGCATTCGTTACATTTTGCACATCACACAATACTGTTGTGGAAGTCATGCTGCAGAATATTGGAGGCAAGTGCAAATCTTCTTTTTCCACTTTGTCCAAACTGGAGAATTGCATCACAAGTGTGAACACTGCTCCAGAGTGGTTTGTTAGTGGCACTTTCAATGCTGCCATCAAAACGAGGGCGCACAGGGAACCGATCTGCTTTATTCTCCTGGTAAATATTCCTTGGCGGCGTGGCTGTTGTGCACCACAGAGGAATTCCTCCTACTCCATCTCTCTTTTATAAGCTCTTGATGTGCTCTCAGCTGAGAAAAGTACCACAATAAACTTAAAGTTCGCAACAAAGATCTTTTAGCACAACACTCAGCAGGTTGTGAATATATTGTCATAAAATGTCACCGCATTGCAAGACTCCCAACCCCGCCCAACTACTAAGGTTGCATTAAAACCTGCTGGTCGCTTGATCCTCTGTGGCCACCTCAGAAAGAAGCAAACACAGAGGCCTCCAGCCTGAAGTCCCAATATATTGATTATAGCAGCAAATCTGAAAATTTCAAGCACCAAAAATAAACTTTTACTATTTTAGCAACGACTGGCCTTGTTTCAACAGGCGAAAGTTTTTTTTTGTTGTTAGTGCAACCCCTTGAAATGCAACATCTCCTGATGGTGTTTCTGTGCGTCTCACCCAGCGGGACTGGTCACTGATGAGGTTGATGAACAGGGGCGACAGTTTTGCCCGTCGCACCTCTGGAGAAGTGGAGTTGGAGACCATCATGAAGCACTCGGCACAGGCTTTCCTGATGCCCCAAAGGCTGTCTGAGCACAGATCGAAGAACTTGGGCATCTGTGGTGGTGGGGAAAAAAATAAATAAATAAAAAGCCGACCGATGTTTGAAGCCGACCGATGTTTGAAGCCGAGTGCTGAACAAGGTTAAGAGTTGATATTAAAAAAGGGGGTAAAAACAGTTGTACTTATTTTCATGGGAATTGTAAAGATGGATTTCAGGGTATTATGACGCTTTACTTACACGTGCGCAAGTATTAAATATGCAAAGATTCATGAGTGGCTTACCAGTAGTTTTTCTGTGGCTTCTTGACCAACAATTGAACAAAACTCTCCAAAATTGGCAGCACAAACCTTTAATAGAAGAATAATACAAATACGGTCAACTTTGGCACAAAGAAAAATAAGTCATAATCATTCAAAACACTCCAAAAATTGATGACTTGTAAGTGGTAATGATTTGCACGTTTTCCTGCTGGCTTGAATAACACAATTAACATTCCCTCAGAAAACACCAGAGTGGGCTAAAACCAATTCAAGGCCGATTAAATCCTCGTGATGGGGCAGCAGGACACAAAACCTGGGACTGCGAGTGTAAAACTGAACATCTCTGCTTCATATGATTTGGTGTTTGTTACCTTGCGCACTTGGAAGAGTCTGGCATCACTGCACAGGTTGCAGAAACGTCCCAGCAGTAAATACTCCACTGTGTCTTTGCTCAACATGGTGACTACTTTACACATGATCTGCGAGAGGGAAATGTACAGAGAGCACTTAGCAACATAATGACCTGTGCTTGTGTTTAAATTACATAACCATGTCGCACTTGTGACATAGAAACAAGATAAGATAGAGGAAATGAAGTCATGGGGTTGCAAAAACTAAATGTGCCACAGAGGGCGAACCAAACCGGGCTATTATGTGAAGAAAGAAACTTTCCTGAATTTACTGGCTGCACTAAAGTTAGCAGACTTACCAGATGAGCCAGCAGCTACACTTGCAGCTTGGATCTTTTCCACTACGTTTTATTTTCGTTTGTCCCACAGCAACACTAATTGATTAAACCACCATTTAAAAAACAAAAAAGATAAACAACAGGTTTTCTTACAGCGACGGCTTCAATTTTGTAGTCGTCATCACTGTTGGGCTCGGTGAGGTCGAGCAGAACTGGACAAACTTTGGTCTCCATGTCATCTTTAGAGATGAGGCCCTGCTCCAACAGAACAAGTAGTGCTGCCTGACTCGTCTTCCTCACCTGAAGAAAATAAAACAAAAAACGATGAGTCGTAGTAAAGACCGAAAAGTTTACATGGATGTGAATCTCACCTGAAACCCACCTGGTTATTTGGATCAGTCAGATACCGGACAACAATCGGTACTAAGTATCTCGAGAAAGCAGCTGGGAAGTTGGGCCGACTCTCGTGCAAAAACATGGCAATGTTGGGAACCTGTTCCATCAGTTCAGCTCGCACTGTGGGCTCTGAGTAGACACAAGACAGAGCATGCCTCAAGTACGGCTGGGAAAAAAACCACAGGCTGCAGCTCAAACAGATGCAAAGTTAACAAAAAAAAACAACAAACCAACCTCCATCTTCTGACATCCTGGCGACTGTCTCCATGACGCTGATGAAATCGTTCTCATTGTCGCTGAATTCTCGAAGCACGTCGAGCAAACCGCGAGCCACAATTTGCCTAGAAAGCAACGGCAGGCTAAAGTTAGCAGGCTGCCTGCCAATACCTTCAAGTGTCGAGTGCACGGAGCGTAACACTCAGCACTAACAGGCCTGTCAAGTACTTTCAAAGTGACGGGAGGGCTCGAACTGTGCAGGGCTGTTCATGAAAAGCCTGAAGACAGGAACTAAAAGGCCGTTTTTGGAGACGACAGAAGTAATAAATATTTCCAGGAGCACCGTGACTGAACTACTGAGAAACAACTAATGACCTTTTTTGTGTGTGAGTTTTAACCTTTTCACGAGTCAAAGTACCTGCGCCCTGTTGCAGGGGAAATATAAACATCTACACAACATTTAACAGCCTATAAAGTTGTGGCATCAACCTCATGCAGCGTTCACTCACAACATTTAAAATATAATGGAACAGAAATACTTTATTAATCCCAAAGGGAAATTCCCAAGGCTTTACATCTCTTTTTAGTCCACAAGCCACACACGGCCTAATTTAATCTTGAGCGAGATATAAAATCGTTAAGTAATAACCTTCAAACTCAATCTTCTGGACAAAAATTATTTCCATTTTGGCAAATGGGTACAAATAAGCTAGAATATGAATAATTGATTTTACATTAAATCTTTCAATAAAGGCCTGAACAATAAAGATGTTAATGAAATAAAATTAGAATACCACCATCCGTGTTATTTTTAACAATCACTCCTGGACCAAAACACAAAAGAAATGCCAAGAAAATCTATATTTGCATATTTTTAGAATTTCTACTACTTAATCAATAAGTGTAAAGGTAACATGTCACTGCTGCATCGCTTCAGAGTTGTCCAGTGTCTTCCACACTTACGAAAACACTACATCTCCACTAATTTAAGTATAAAATGGAGTTTCTTTCATTTATAAACGTTTTTAAGCTTGCAATGTCATCCCACAGACTAGATCAAATTTCCTAGCGGGCTGATTTTGGCCCTCAGGCTGTGTGTTTACCAGCCCTGCTGTAGACATTCTTTCATTGTGGAGTCGGGCAACATGTTCAAATAAACAATCCAGAGGAAACTTGAGCAAAGACAAGGCGATCCATTGATCTAATGTCAAAATCTTTGATGAAGGATCTGCAAATCTGTATTTTTTCCACTTCATTTAACAAATGTTAACTTTTGCTTTGTATTTGTGATTTTTAAGACTCTGTCCTATTTTCCAGCATGTGTTTTGATATTTATAATTTTGTGTTAGTCGTTTCCATTTCCCATATTTCTTGTTAAAGCAATTGTAAGTTGTTGTTTTTTCTTCACTAATTAAAAATAAATGCTGTGGATATATCCTTTATGCCCTTTAATGCGATTTATTTGAATTTCTGTCTAGTAGTTGCTGTTTATGCTCATCTGTTCGGTCATTATCATTTTATCAATCATCTGTCCAGCATAGTGAATTGCGCTGACTTGTGATAAAAGTACAAAAAAAAATAAATTAAAGTTTTACTATAAATTTCATGTTTCATCATTACGATCTTACTGCTTCTTTTAACATTTACACTGTGCAGCAGCTGTTTAATTATCCATTCAACAAATAATACGCTTTAAGCATTTTAGTTCTATTCCTCATAAACGTTTCTGATCGAGGAATGACAAAGTTTCAACATGAGTTAAACTGTGACTGTGCAACAGATATAAAAACATGTGTGCTAAATGACAAAAGAAATAAAAAGAAAAAGTTGCCTTAGTGTGGTTAAAAAACCCAGAGCGTAAACAAAACATTGCAGTGATTTCACAGCTGCCATCCAATAAAGAAACAGCCTTAAAACAAACAGGGACTTCATTTTCACTCTGAGTAACTGACCAATTGGAAAACCGACTCCAATATATCCACTGATGCCCATCATTTGACAACTTAATCCCTAAATCATAAACTCAGTCCCGTTTCAGTTTTCATATTTCTTCCGAGTTTCTGGAGAGCGCAAGAAAAACCCCCCACAAAAGATAACCGAGCTCCTCATACCTGTTGAAGACATTCTCGCTGAAGGCGTATTTCTCGAGCCTCCCGAGAGGAGTGAGGTTGTCCTGCCCTGCATCCAGGAACGCTGTGATGCGGATGCCGTCGCACTCTGAACCGTAGTCATCAAATCCAACTGTGGCAAAATGACAACACATTAAAACCATGGAAATTACACCAAAAGCCTGAGGTGCACATATATGTGGATAAATGTAGAAAAACACCTCAAAATAATTTAAAAAAAAAAACACAAGCCACAAGATTTTGCCAACAACAAACTTCGTTTTAATGTAGCAAAAAAAATAAATAAATTAAGCGTTAATCCAATTTAATGTTCCAAGTGGATAAAGAGTTGCTGACATTGCAGCTGTATCTAAATACTGCTTCCACGCCCGGAGCAATGCACACAACTCACAGTGCGGGCCTATATAACTGCTAATAATAGCATGGCATTACCCTGGAAATACATTTGACAGCTTTAAATTTCATGCAGGTTCACAAGAAAGGCGACACATCCATGCCGATTCTGAATTAAGTGACAACTGTGTGCAAGAAAAAAAAAACATCTATAAGTAAAGATGTCGTTTAAGGAGATTTTAGAGAAGTACTTACAATCGTCCAAGTCATCATGGCTATCTTCAAAGTATAAAGATAGACCTGCAAAGACAAGGCAGATATTGTGTGAAGAGGAGGAGGAGGGGGAATCCAGAGGCAAACATGTCATCAACATACCATCACTCCACGACACACTCCCAACAAAATGACAGGAGCTCCGAGACGGCAGGTTTACGGTCTCACAATTACAAAGAAGGGACAAAATCTCCCTTCAACATGACTGATGGTAAATCAGAGGTCTCGCTGATCAATAAAACTGCGAGAAGCAAAACATCATGTACCCAACTGACACTGTCGGCATACAACAAACCAGGTGAGTAAATATGACTGTGATGCATTTACTTAAATGAAAGAGAGTGCGATGCCTTAATTATGTTGATTCAGTTTCTACTTTTCAAATACGACAGCGTTGATTAGGTAACAAGTGTTCAGCCATAAAACCCGGGCCGATGGAGACGCCATTGATCATTGAGGAACAGTACAAGACTGCCAGCTTATTTATCTGGTATTCAGAGGTCTTGTTTTCATAAATTCATCTGTATAACAGGAACAAAAACAAACAGTTGGATGAACGTCTCTCCAAAATTAAAGTGTAAAATAAAACTCTGATACTGGGAGCCATTGAATGCTCTCGTCTGTGCCTCGCTCTTCCCCATCGCAGGTACTGAAGAAAGCCTGTGTTGTTTCAAGCAGGCAGTGCTGGGTGAACAGTGAATATCAAGTTGTCTTTGACGCCATTCTTCGATAACAATGCTGACAGTCCTGTAAAGATGACTAGGATGGTCCTCATGACATCCACACAGCGGCATTTTTGATAAATAATCTCCAGTACTGTGGATGTAATGACTAAGTGTGTAAAGGCAAATAATAAAAACAACACCAACAGTTTTGTAAGTTGAGAAAATTGTTACATCACTTCACTGCAATGCAGCCTTTAAAAGCAGCAGAAATCAAACACTGTGGGCAAAGGACAATATCCAAATCCTGACAAGTTTTCTCCTCTCGGTGGAAGGATCACGATAGAGCTGAGCCCCACAAACAAGTTTCACTCACAAAAGCTCTGACTCCAGTGTGTGGGCATATTCATACTGTAAATCTACGTCTGGCCTCTTTATTCTATAGACTGAATCGGTTTGTCTCACCAGAAGATTCAATTCTCTTTGAGTACAAGTATTTATCCACTGTCTTTCTTAACGCTTCACTCGTCTCCTTGACTTACCTGAGTCTATCTCATTGTACATCATGGACATGATTTATGTTTGCCTTTTATAATACTTATCATGTGCAATTTGTATTGCATGCTGTGTTATGAATGAAGTACATAGTCAAGCATAAAATATCCTTCTAAATCTTGTAAATGGAAACAATTACATTGATCAAAAAGAAACAAATCACAAAGAAAGAGCAAATATGCAAATTAATTTACTTAAACTGGCATTCACAGTGTTTATTTTTATAATAAGTTGGACAAACATATATTTTCCTGTATCCAGCACTGGGGCTTTGTACAGTTTAAAAACACAACATGTTCAGCGTGCAAGCCCATTTTTTTTATCAAGCGTTTAGGGGAAAACATAGACCTGTCAAATGCCTATGAAAGGATGCACAGTGCGGTTTGATTCCTACACTTTGAGTCACATGCTTGTTATTGTTATGATATTGACTAAAATACTTTTGCTGCATCTAATACGATATGCTGTCTTGCTCTTTGACAAAAACACGTCATAACATGAGGTTCCCATAATTCATCACAGTTCAGAGGTTAGAGATAACGCATGTCCAGTGCCTGACTATGATTTAGTAATTATGAAGCTTCAAAGTGAACTCTTAAAACAAAATATGCTACAACTTAGAGCATATTTTATGGTTGTAAAAACCTCTTTACTACATAGCAGAATGATCATAATTAGCTTGTTGATTCTTTTCTTTTGCGCGAAAGAAAATACTTGTTGTAACATGTATGCACAGTCTGTTGGTTTGTAAGATGTTTTGGCTCTACCTGAAGTGTAACAAAAAACATTGTGAACATCTATCTGGGCCACACAATACTGTGTAGGTTGGGGTACAGTTTGCATGTTCTCCCTTTGTGTGCTTGGCTTTCCTCTGGATAGTCTGGCTTCCTCCAGAAACATGCATTTCAGACTAACTGGTCACTCTAAATTGTCTTTGTGCATGTCCTGTGATGATCTGGCAACATGTCCGAGAGTTAGATTTGGGTCACTGTCATTGCCTTGTTTCCCTGAACTAGATAAGGCATTACAGAATATGGATGCATAAACTTTAAACCATGCTTTCTTTCTTACATTGAGACCACTTATTCATATAGTCATACTGTAGCTAAAACCTGCTTAATGGTCATTTAGTCAGTGCATCTGCTGATCAGAACATTGCAACAACAAATGAAGAGTTTCTCTTTGACCAAATCATAAGCATTTTCCTGAACATATTCAGCATTTGGGGGTACGTTTTGGCGTATCCAAAACCACCCAAAGTACGTACAAACTCGAAAGTTTCTCTGATTACCTTTAAATGTGAAAGATCTTGTCAAACACAATATTTACAATCCGCATCCTTTTACCTCGCAGAACAATGCGACAGGCACATAAAGACGTGATTTCCAGCTCTTGCACAAATATCAGCGTGACACAGCGAGACTATAGGAAGCCTGTTTGCCATTATTTACTTCAAAACTGCACCCAGGCCAAAAGCAAGAGACAATAGCAGGGCAGAGTGGTCAACAGAAGAGCCCAGAAAGACGTCCCGGGAGGAGCAGCATATGTTTACAGCTCCCCAATGCAAGGGAATGTGCTCCAAATATAAAAACAACCGCTGTCTCCTCACCGTAAAGCTCAATGTGCTGCTTCAGCGAGGAGGCGAATAACCTTACTAGACGCTGAACAGCATGCTCCAGAAGCACGCTGACAAAGAACAACATGCCCCCTTTGTTATGGTATAAAGGAGGATTTGGTCAGCTTATAGGTGGAAATGACTTTAGCAACTCGGCTAACGTTAGCGGGGTCGACCCGCTAGCATCGGCTACAACAACAGTCCGCGAATAAACACGACAGAAGGAGTGTGGGAGTTTAGTAATGCATACAAGTTTGGTGGTTAGAAAAATTCTACACATAAATCCAGCGATAATACGTCTAAATATTTCCCCGATGTTTCCAATTTCGACAGCTCGCTGGTAGCTTTCGCAAGCTAGCAGGCTAACGGTGGCTAAGTTCGCTAACGCGGCTCGTCCAGCGCTTTCGCTTGACTTGGCTTGCCTTCGCTGGTATTTCGCCTGGATATACCGAGCGATCAGCAATGAGTGGACTGCTTTTCAACACACCACGGGCCCAAAAAGCCACAATCGCGCCAATAAGGCGTCAAAATGCTGAAGAAAACAGGGTTTGAGAAGTGCCATTACCTGCCATCTTGAGTGTCGGCTCGGCTCTGCGGGCTGCCGTCCCGTGTGGGCTGTCACTGCCGCTCAGCTGTCACTCAAACAAAGGCACAGTACTTCCTGAGAACACTTCCTGATGAGGGCTCCACCGGCCGATTATCTCCTCAAACTAATGTTTCCACCGCAGGCTTGCAGCTCCGACACAAACTCCACATAGCTGAGCCTAAATCAGACAGCCTGAGTGGATTTGAGCCCTGAAGTCAGCCTCCGGCTGGCGGGTCCACCCTCAGCCATTAAGGGCGAACCTAAGGGAAACCTTAACTTACAACATCAACGGAGATTTTTTTAGAAGTTAGTTCTTCTTAAAGGGGCCACATTGTGTAAAATTCACATTATAATGGCTT
>OMNM01001105.1:0-14299 GCA_900302745.1 Parablennius parvicornis
CAGAGCAGAGTCAACCCAAAACTACATGCTACACCACCCTGGGGATATGCATTTTTCATTCATCCACAGATTTAATTATTTTATAGTCCGGTGGTAAAGCCATTAAACTTTAAAAGTAATTAACAACTTTCTGCGACTCTAACACTTGTTCTCATTATGCTCACATTATGCTTTTCACATTTATTTTCAAGTTGGAGCTGGAATGTTTTAAGACAGAAAAAACTGTCTGTTGCGTTATTTAACAATCAAATAGACACATTTCAGGTGATTTGCGGACACGGGTCCTTTTCACCAGAGAAACACCAACTCTGCATCCCCAAACCACGGGCGATTAGGACAGGTGTGTCACCGGGTCGGTGTCATAATGACTTCAGATATGAACATGAGAATAAGTCTGACTGGAGTACGTCCATTCGACGAAAAAAAACATGTCATGCCATGTCAAAAAACAAAAGATGTCATTAATGTGCCCAAGCCTCTCCACATACAACATTTTTATTTAGTATTTTTAATGCGCTGTCAGTAACGAAAATGTTTTTATTTGTCCGGTATGACAAAGTAGAGATTGTAGGCAGTCCTGGAAAGAAGAATCTAGCATGAAAACCACAACCAGTCACAGAGTGAGCTGTTGAGTGATTAGAGATCTGAAATGAAGCTTGAATGTTCATTATTGTTCAATCAAAATGCCGACCAAGTCGAGCCCCGCTTTTCTCTGGACCTATAAGAAGATCGTAATCAGGGGCCGACGAAGCTGCTCTCATCACCCCACTCCTTCTTGCTCACTCACTCCACCAACGCCTCAAGCTCGCAGACAGACACAACATAGCGACGCAAAAAAAAAAGAAGATGAAAAGTAGGAACTGGTGATTTCACCCATCCAACATTGAGTAGAAAAAAAAAAAACGCAATCTGCAGAGAAGGCAAAAAAAACTTGCTTTAACCAAAAGTTCAAGCATGACAAATTGACTCCAGCACCTCCAGACCTGTGTCCAACTAGAGGAACGTGTCCTTAATGTTTTCTGTCATTGTGCTCAGCTCTGCCTCAGAACACACTGGGGTGAATATTAAACACAGAGTGCACTTTCATTGTGACTTCGCATTGATTTTATGACACTCGGTGCCATAAAGTTTAATCTGACTCAGTAGGGTCCTTGAAATTTAAACACAGAAAATGGTTCCGGTCATGTTAGGTGAGCCTAAAGCTGTCAAACATGTGGTTCGGGAGCCAAAACAGGGACACCAGAGGGTCCAGTCCGGCCAGTGACTTGACTTTCCAAATGCAGACAGTCCAGTCATGGATGCATTTTAATTGCAGCAGTATTGAATGAGATACTGGACAAGGATACGTCGTTTAAAATTGACATCATGTTTAAATTGTACACATTTTTAAGATGTTACACCTTCCTGTATGTTTTCTATTTATTTGCACTCAATTATTTGGATTTTTTTTGGATGTTTACTGCATTATTGTGCTGTCACTTCACTGGTTTGACCACCTTCAGCTTTTCCATGAATCAAAACCAACTTTACCCCGCTGGCTTAAAAAAAAGTCATTTTGTTATTGGATTTTTAAGCGTCTTAATTCATATAGTTTGATTATTTCCTTTCCCAGAGGGTTACTGCATTTTTGCACATCATGTTTTGGATCCATTTTATGTTCAAATGCTGCTTCTTCAACAGCAGTTCTGATGAAAGTATCTGAAAATTGTAAAATGTTCTCCCTCCAATTTATATATTTTTAACAAGTGTTTGCAACTACATCCGAGCCATCAAATGTTTTGTCTTTGTTTTTTATTGAAAAATTTATTCAATTGGCCGAAAGACAAGAGTGATTGGAATTTTTTATTCCTTAATATTGGAATCGGTATATTATATGTCAAGTCGGTCGGGCCCTAACCTCAATGAAACAACTGTTTGGTTTCCAAAAGCTCGGAACTGTTCCATAGTTTATCGAAGAGGTGTAACATCTTTTCATGAGATCTCAGCTTCTCAATTTTCTCTTGTTAAACAATGTCGGTCACAAAACCAAGAGGGGCCTCAAACAAGGAATACCCGGACTCGGGAGACCTTTTGATGTGGAGTTTGCATAGTGTTCCTGTGGATGTGATGTCAGGTGAGCTGAGGCCTTCCAGGTACTCAAGATCATGATTATTGCATAGGCTGACCGAGGCTGGGCCCCACATCTGATTGGACAGATTATTTTTGGAAATATAAATATACTTCAATGAAAATTTGGATTAGCCTCTATTGGTCCATAGGGTCAGAAACAAAACCATTAAGCACCTGATCGGTCAGATATGGACCTCTATGTAAGCAACAGGTGCCCGTGTGATCACACTCTTCAATTTGTTTACTGGCTTCCCTGTTGGCCAGTTATGCTGTCGCTCAGTCACATGACAGTAAAATGTCAGACAAAGTCTTCAGCTGATTGTCACAGACAGGATGACATCCATAGCAGGTAGGATCGGACTATGAGTAAACCAATGTTTGTGTCAGTGCAGTTTGCTCCAGTCGCTGTAAAGTTGCTGGCGACTGACCCCTCAGCCGCGAGGAGACACACTGGCACATGTTGTGCCTCCAGTGAACCGGGGGTTAGCCGGGATGAGCCAGCCTCGGCCAATCCCACCTCTACTTTGTACACATTGGGTTTTTGAACAACATTGCATCTTTCTCTTTACAAGATCTCTGTTCAGTAACAGCTGAGTTTATAACTTCCCCTGGATGGGACACTGGTACATTGCAGCTTATTGCTGGTACTCATTTATACATGCTAAGTCAAATAGTGGAACGACACAACACAGTGGAAAGGCCAGTAAAAGGTCGACTCTATTTGATGTTATATGTAACCAATGCCAGTGGAGAGCAGTTATTCTCAAACGTTGGACTTGTGAAAATTAAACTGAGTTCCACATTGGGCCAAAACAGACAGAGTCACCTGTCTCTGATTGTTATTGAAAGTATTGTTCTCAGAACCTTTATGTTTACCAGCCTCAAAGACTTCTCAGCCAGGAACTCAAGCAAGTCTGGTAAAGGCTTTTACAGTAACGGTGGTGTATCTTCAGAGTGTTTTGCGTGCGTGCGTGTGTGTATGATGCATGGGGGAAGCAGAGAAAAAATAGCCTAGGGGCCCATGACTATGTTAATCCTCCCCTGCTCATGATTATATTAGTTTCACATTACACAGGGAGGCCATCTTTACACGAGTGTAAATACTAAATATGCTGAGTCACACTGACAATGAAGCCCTGGGAAGCCGTTCTAAGTGTATGTAGTTGGAATGAAATCTGGCTCTGGACATGGTGTGAGAGACCTGCATGTTGATCCATAACAGACCTCCAGGTTGGAGGGAGGGGGAGCTCTTCAAAGACCTAAAAAACAACCAAGCAGGGACTGTACAGTGCTGCAGGCCCCCCCTCCGAAGGCTGCACTAACACAGAGAACCAACAGGAGGCGTTGTCAGGTCAGCCGCTGAAGGGTGAGTCATCTACCAGGAGGCCCTGCCCTCTGGTCATGTGACTGCTGAAACACTGACCCACACTGCTGTGATTCCGGGTCTGCTCACACAAGCTAGAGCAAGCAACGGGAAGAGGAACAGGCCTGTTTGAGCTCCATTCACATACTGAGGAGACCATTTGTTTTACAGTAAACTGCCCCTCTGTTCAAATAGACAACCACCACACACTGCTCACATTCTGCACAATCTTTACAGCCAATCAAGTGCAACTGGGAACCACTGTTGCTGCTTTTAATGGAGTTGTTTAGCCTTTCCTAATGATTTTCATTGTTTTATTTTCTTGCCATTTCATGCTTTATTGTTTAACTTTTTTTCCCCTCACAAACATGCCAGTGAAGCAGCAGCAATTGTGGAACATCTGTGCTCATTGAACTAAAGTTTTTATTATTTGAGACTTTACCTTATTTTCATTCATCCATAGTGAGCTTCCTGAGAGCTGCTGTGGAAAATTCAACACATTTATCACTCGAGACAGGCAGTGTCCTGTAGAGCTGCTACGAATAGTAGCCGTCGTCTGCAATGGCAATTCATGTTTGGTCTCAAGCTGTTTACGTGGTTTCCAGTAATTCTCCTCCACACCACTACGTGCTCACGCTGCTGGTTACACCCGCTATCCTCTTTCTCCCCCTTCACTGTCTTTCATATGAAAATGACGGCAGGTGTCAATGTCGGAAGCAAGCGCCAGAGGCACAGTCTAGGGTATACAGTGCACACCCACTCATTTTTGAGTCAGCATTGCACACACCCACTTCCAAATCCCCCATGGTGCACCACCCAGCAGTATCCACGAGCCAGACTGCCTATTTTTTTCCCTGTAAGATGACAAAGACTTGACCTGCCCAACTTTGAGTATATTCACTGATGTGATTGGTTGATGTCTGTGTTTAGCGTGTACCATGAAGTCTGAGTATTGCTAACTCCTAAATTATACTGAATTTATGTGACAATAGGCTGCTTTGAAAGAAGGCAATAATCGAGCGTTAACCCACTTCTCCAGAATCACTACAATTAAACGATCTAAAAGTTAGTCGAAAGTTTAATCGTTAGAAAATTAGTCGTTGGTGGAAGCACAATTGCCCATTGGACATATTTTAAAGAGACATAATTTAGCTGACAAACTATTGAACAATTCCAATTTGTTACCTTAAACTGTAAATTAAGACTAGGCAATGTACAATAGAATTTAAAATAAGAATCAATTTCATTAATCTATTAAAATATGATTATAACAAAACCAAAAGAGCTTCATGTTTCAGTAATCCTCAAGTCTCCTGTCAGAGGTTACAAACCCAGGTTGGATTACTGGTAGCATGACTCCTGATGACTCCCTCCAAGACCAGGGATCTCCATCATGTCCAGGTCAGGTCAGTTTGCTGTTCTTCTTGACAGGAGGTAAGCTCCTTTTCTAGAAGCTTTCAAACAAACAAATAAAGACACGCAGAGTTCAGCTACAATGGATAACCAATAACTTTATTTTTTCTGTAGCTCTATTCCATAATTACAGTAAATATGTAATATGTGTCCTTTAACAAAAGGTTGGTTATGACAACTAGTAAATTAATACACAGAAATATCAACAAATTATTCCTAAGAGTTGTACTATTTGCAGGTCTGAGGCAGAACTGTGTGTGGGCTCCATAAAAAAGAGAGCAGCATGGGAAGAGAAAATGGAAGGAAAAAGTGTGTAACATATTCTAATAGGGCCGGGCGATATATCGAATATACTCGATGCATTGCGGCTTGTCCTCTGTACGATACAGAAAAAGACTTTATCGTGAATATTCGAGTATCACACTGTAGCTTTTAGCGCAGGTATCAAATTACTGGCTGCAGCCAGCGGCTCTCAAAGACAAAACGAGTGCTACCACAGACGTACCCTCGCGAGAGCTACGTCATACGCTTTAGCTTAGCGGAGTGCCCGTTGCCCAGAGGTAACACCTCCGTCCGGCTCCAGCCATGGTCCAGTACCCTCGGCCCGCCTCACCTGCCCATCGTTCTCCCGCTGGGGAGACCACCTGGGGGAGGACAGCGTGGCGTGGGCTCCATTGCCCGGCTCCACGGTGGAGGTCCGCACTCGGAACTCAAACCGTGAATGCGGTCGCGGCGGCCCGGCCCAGGGTGTCCTTTCGGGTACCCAGCCAACCGCTCACTGTCCAAAGTCTTCCGCGTCACGATGGGGGTCCCCTCCACGGTGACCCACCACATCGAGAACACATGGTCCCGGTTAGTGTGGTTAAAAAGTCTGGACTCAGAAAACACACTTGACCAAAGATGTAATGGACCTGGTTGCAAATAGTTTGCAGAGAAAGCTCTATCTGCGTTGTTTACTCAAGTGAGAGGAAAAAAAAAACAAATAAACGACAATTTCATGATGGTGCTGTTTATTAAATCCTGCTTTGGCATGATTCACTCAGTCATTTCCCTCTTATTGCATCTAAGTTAAATATTATCATATATTAATGTAATGGGAACAAAAATGTTTTAATGTAGACATAGAATCATACGAGTGTGACTGATGCATCAAAAGTGTTGATTTCTGGCTAAGGCAAAATATCAACATTTTTGTGTGTCATGACATGGCCTAAGAAAATTGGGATATTGGGAAAAAAGGTCATATCGTGTGGTATTAATTGGAGCCCAGGGGTGCCTGATTCCGAGCCTTTAAAAGAATCACTAGCTGCACAGTGTCCCTGTGGAAGATCAGTGGCTCACTAAAATATCCAGCTCGCTCCGACTTAACTCACAAAGAGTCAGTAGTTGGGCCTCTTCTAAAAGTGCCAGACGGTGAAGCAGTGAGGTAAATTCCATACGAAGAAGGAAAGCCTTTCTTTACCTCACTCTCTTTCCTCCTTCTCTTCCCCCACCACCTCCCTCCCTTGTTCCTCTGGCCATGAATAAAAGGCTCAAATTACCATCAGTCTCAACAAAGTCCTTTCTCCTCACTAGAACAGAGGCCATTTTGGAGACAAGTCGAAGGGGGAGGGACATCCAAACAAAATGAACAGCAGAGGAGACCCTCACATTATCTCTGTCTTAACACACTTGTCTTCCTACATTGTTAATCACTGCCAGGCTTCACACTGATGATCACTTTAATTTGTTGTATTTTCAAAATGTGTCTCTAGAGAGAAACAATGAGCACATTCCAAACATGGAGGCATACACAGAGCAGCTTCAAGATACGCAGCCACTGAATACCCTAAACCGATTTCACCAAAATGAATACATTCTTCATTCAATCCACAATAGACTGGACCCCAAAACTGCATTAGCCTTCACCACGTGAAAACATAGCTACTCATGTTACAGTTGTAAAACAAAAACAGAAAACAATGCTCTAGAGGTACATCTAGAAAAAGTGCTTTCAACCAAATGGAACCCTGCTGCTGCAAACACCTGAGCACTTTTAACAGTCATTCTGTTACCGTCTGCAGAAATTATTCACATGTACAAATTATACACACATAACACACAAAACGATGATACGTATTCACACGAGGCCGTCTAAGCACTGAGATATCAGACCGTCCTGTTTCCATAATGAGTGAATGAAGTGATCAGATTGAACATACTTCCTTTCAGTCAGAGAATCAATCCCATGATGCTTTGTGATCCACGTCCAGCTTTAGTAGGAAGTATTGAACGTGATTTGTTAGCTGGTTGTGTTTGTTGAGAAAGTGAACAAGAGAAACTTTCACCTCGATCAGAGTCTGATCTTCTCAATCCTCCAGTTCAGCTTTGACAGACATTTTTCTCTAAACGCTGTGAAGCCTCATATGGTGACGTTATGTAACAGACGTGCAGAGTGAGGAGAATCGGACTCCAACTTTGGAGAGCGGATCAGAACCAGTGTGGACATGGACTCTGTTCAGAAGAAGGAAGGACAGGAACCAGTCTTCTGAACATTCTTTCTGAGGCTGCATTTACAAAACACAAAAACTGAAAATGGCAAGCCTTGTTTGTTTTTTGGGTGTTCCGTTTACGTGACAGCAGCGCTCAGAGACACTGAAAGCTTTTCTCTGTCTCCTTCATTCAGAACAATGAATGAATCCAAGTGCTTTTTTCTGTTCGCTCTTGAAATAAAGGGTGCTTCACCAATAAAGTGAATATTTCCTACATCGTCATCCGGATCACATGTGTAGAGACGGGGTTTTTCCTTACATACAGATACACAGTGGACAAAAGCAACCATCATTTTCAAAACAATGTCTAAATGCAAATTTTTCTGACATAAAAACTGAACAACGATGCGTTTTCAATTGAAGGTTCATGACAGGGCCTGATGGACCGTTACAGCAAGAGTTTTACTGATCAGGTTTTCAAGACCATTACCACAATTTCCTGATTATAAGCCACTGCTTTTTTCACCCACGCTGTACCCTGCGGTATAAACAATGACGCAGCTAACTGATGTATTTTTACGGGTTAACGAGCTTCATACCTACTATACATGGGTGATGCGTTCAGCTGCATCACGTAACTCCGACTTTCTTTATTTCCTTTTTAAATTTGATGGGTGCAGCTTATATTCAGCTGTGCTGAATGGTCCGTAAATTACAGTATTTGTGTCCATCTAAACTCAGCAAGGGACTTTTTAAAGGGTTTTTCTCAGACTACTGCAACAGAACACAACAACATGTTATAATTTTGAACTACATGTAATCAACGTGAGGGTTTGGATCTATCATGCCACGTATCAACAGTTCAGGCTAATGCTGTAATGGTGTGGGGGAGATTTTCTTGGTGTGCTTTGGGCTCCTGCCAACAGAGCAGGTTTAAACACTACAGTCTGAGTCTTGTTGTGGACCAAGCTCATAATTCTAGCAAGATAACACACCATGGCACAAAACTCTAATCCAAAATATATCTTTTTTTTTAACATGGCAACGAGTTCACTGGAATCAAAAGGCCTCCATAAACACCAAATTAAAAGCATCCATGCCTTACAAACCAGCATAACAACTCATGAAACTACAGTGGCTTTCACAAGTTTATATCCACTTGAACTTTTCCACATTTTGTGACATTAAAACCATAAATGCAAATGTATTTTATTGGGATTTAATGTGATAGGCGACGTGTTGTGTTTGTCTAATTGTCAAGTGGAAACAAGATGACATGTAGTTTTCCATTTTTTTTCCAAATGAAAAACTGAAAAGCATGGCGTGAAAACATGGTGGAAGGCACCCACAGGGACGGTGCAGGAAATTTTTTTCTCCCACTAAAAGTCTGAAGTCTGGAAGTATTTTGGAATTTTTTTTTTAAGGATGCTGAGGGCAAACTAATAAAAGCAAGTCACTCTGTCTGCAGATAAAACAAAAATGTTTCCATGAAGAGCATTAACACTTCAAATTGAAGAGCCATCTCTGTGACCACCAGCCTTAACAATACTGTGAGTGCAAGGTAAAGTAACTTGTAACTGAATGGCTGACCTGGGGACTGAGGAATAGTGGGAAATGTGATGGTTTCTCAAACTTTCTTCTAGTGCATTAATGAAGGAAAGTCAAGTTTCAAGTGTTACCCAACGTTGCTCCTGTAAAAATACGTTATTGTCATGACAGATACAGCACAAGAGCCACATGTGTTTCTGCTGTATACAACCACCGCCACTTCATTATTGCCGATGCTGCTTCAGATTTGGGCCAGACGCACACTAATTGCAGTCGAGTGGCTTGTTTGGTCTGTTTCTGGCTCCACACTAGCTCTGCTCAGCTGCAAACATACTCTGTTGTAGCTCCGGTGACCAGATCTCAGAGCCCAGAGCATCAATTCCACACAGACGTGTCGAGTGAGACAGCAAGTTGGACAAAGATTTGATTAATTTTCTGAATGTTGCATAATTAAAACAAATCGAGAGGAGACACAGCAACATGTTTTGTTTTTACAGGTGTAATATTACTGCATGCATGTATGTGTGTGTGTGTATGTGTCTCAGTCAGATGATGATTTCCATTACTGGAAAGCGAGTGTGCATCAGGGAAACCCAGTGATGCTACAGCTACTACATCCTCTTCTACAGTGACAAACGACACAGGCATTTCAAAGGCTGAATGCTTATGCACTGATATTTACTAAAGCCCTCTCAAATTTCATTGCAAAGGACATGATGTTATTCCGATTCATTGAGAGGCTTGGCTTTCTGAGGCTGATGAAGGTTGCTGATCCCACACTGCAAAGTTTTGTCACAAATGTATTTTCCAAGAATGGAATCCCAAACCTGCACAACAATGTTAAAGCTGTAAAAGGTTTTGACTCAGGGCACATACTCTGCTACAACCACTGACATCTGGACCTACCCTACCTCAGCATCACCATCCACTACCTCACTGCCGCAAAATACAGTTCTCCCCAGCAGATTCCTCATCCGACAACAGCATAAATCTTTGGGAATGTGCTGGAATAGTGGGGTGTCAACAAGAAAACCTGGTTTACATAACGACAGACGAGGCAACCAACATGGTCAAAGCTTTTGAGGGGTTCACAGATCTGTGGCTTGGGTGCTTTGGACATAACTTAAATCTGGAGAATTCAGAGGGTTGACACAGCAATCAGGGTCTGCCGTCATGTGGTCTAAAGCTTCTCACGGAACTGGAAGAGGGAGGACAGAAAGAAAGGCAAGCTGCCCTCAACATGCCAATAAAGGCTCTCATCCATGATGTGGTGACACAATGGGGATCAACACACAAGATGGCTGAGCATTTTCTCAGCCAAAAGCAGCCAGTCGGTGCCACATTGGCTGCAGAAAGAGAGACATAACATTTAATGTCTAATGACTTGGCCGACGTGCCTTAGAGCAACTCTGCCAGCTGCTTGAGCAAGTTGACTGATGCACTTGCCTCAGACACATGTGTGACTCTGTCAGCTGTCAAACCTGTCCTGGACCACGTCATCCATTAATGATTTGGTGGAAAAAGACGAGCCAGCCCTGACCCAGGAGATGGAGAAGGTGATGGGGGAAGACCTAAATAACAGCTTGACAGAGAAGGCAACAGTACTTCAGCAAGAAACCAGGGTGGTGCAGACGGCAGAGTTAAAGAAGACATTAAGTTTTACAGTTTCTGCCATCCATTCCAGCAGATGAGGACCCAATTGTGTGGTGGACGGGCCATGCTTCAGAGCTGCCTCACCTTGCCATGGTTGTGCATCCCAGCAGCCAGTTTTGCTGGACGATTATGGAAAAAACAAACCATCATTATTCATTGATTTAAAAACTTGAGAATTCACTGAACTACAACTTATGAGAACACACGCAACAACTACGACCATACTGATAGGACATGTTCTTTAGCGAGCACAAATGTCACAGCGTCCATTATCTCTTCCAGGAGCTGGTGGAATGTGAAGTGGAATTGCAAAGAGTATCCTGTGTTGTGGTGCCGCTTGCTGGAGTTGACGAGCTTGCAATTACTTGGGGACTTATCGCTTGGTCATACAGACCACTTTACAAGTGAACCTTAAATGGTTAAATATTTTGGTCGTGTTGCCTTGGGGTGCAGACACGACAATATGACAAACTTATTTCCTTCTGCTCTGTCTGACGACTTGAAGTCGAAATGTTTCTCGGTGACTGAAGTTGTCCTACCGTTTTTCTTCTGCCATGTTTTCAATCGCTTGCTCCATGATCCACACAAGTCACACACATGCTTGCAGCTGCATGCAACACAGGCGAATTCACTGTGTTGATACAATACGGGAACTTGCAGACGCACCACGCAGGACATTAATCTTTTTTTCATTGATTATATTTTTATGATCGTGAGAAGCTAAAATTTAACTCGCTCTCAAAATTCAATTAATCGTCTTGCCAGCTGAGCAACAGTGTGCCGTCCAAGAGAATGTTCAGTGGCAGCAGGCACAATGTTTCCCCAATTCACTACTTAACCACATAAATAGACTGCCATTTTTACATTTTAATCTCAAATGAACAAAGTCAGCAACACCTTATTTCTCACAAAGAGAGATCAGTCTGTTGGTGTGGTTCATTAGGTTTCTATACATATTTTGTGTTACTTTAAACACCTGCACTGCAGCTTTGTTTACACAGGTTGTTTTGTTCTTTCATCCATGTTACTTAGTTCAATGTGGTTTGATTTCTACCCAAAATATCAGTTCTCTGAAATTGTAAGACAACGTCATACATTAAACACTGAATGTGAAGAAAATTCTTTCAATCTACAATTTGCACAAGGTGCAGTTACCTCTTTTAGCCTTACGGTACTATCTTGAATTCACATCTGTATGTTTGATGTTTGCATGTTAATATTTGAATGTTTCTGCCAACAGAAATTACTTTGTGCTTGTCATATTAATTGTTTATTCAAAGTAATACTTGGTCAAATGATTTTGGTATGTGTTTAAGTACCTTTTTGACAATTTGAGCACATTTCAACAATACCGCGATAATAATACCTGTGATATGAAATGTTCACACGGTTACATCTCCATTTTATTTTCAATTATGTTGCACAGCACGCTTTCTTTCACGGGCTTCCCTGACTTAAAGTTTGACACTTGACTAAAACTATGGCTTCATATCTTTCCAAATGAATACATGTCACATTCTAACGTGTCACCTGCTCAATACCTTTCACTTATGGTTGTAAATGCTGAATTTCCAGACACAACACTTGGTAAGGTAAACAAGAATAAAACCAAATTAGGAAAATATGTACTTTAATTTGCCTCCACCACCAAAGATGTTGGTTTACCAGAATCACAATAGTCTTTACTGTCGCTGATAAACACAATTATACAGAGAGGTTTGATATGTGATAAGAAATTAGCTCGTAACACACAGTCATTATAAAACGCAAAGTTACTAAAATGGCCAAAAGAAACTCACCAGCTACATTTCTATTTCATTTACGTAGTGCCAAATGCAAAGTGGTCCTTTCAAGGCAATAGATTGTGTGCACTGCCGTCACAAATTTCCCATAATCCTCTCAGATTCGCTAGTTTCTGCCATCTATGATGTATAACAACACGGTGGTAACCGTTGAGCAAGGCGCAAAATGGGAGATATATGGGCAGTTGTTGGGTGTTCCAACAATTCAGTGAGCAAAAATGTTCCGTTTTTTAGTTTACCTGCGGATAAACAGCGTGAAGAAATCGATTAACTAACTTGCAGACGTCCGACAGTGGCTTGCAAATCTGCACAGATCTGACATAAAGCCTACAAGCTACAAATACACACGAGTCTGTGAAGAACATTTTGTGAAGAGTAAGTTTATCTTTTATACATAAAATATGAGCTACAAATAAATATAGGGTCGCCGGGTTTACATTCAGACAGTACTTTGGAGAAGATCATGGGAAATGTGACGTCAGTTGCAAACGACCTATTTAACAGGGACAAACCCATCTATGCCGCTTGAACAAGCGGAGGAGAAGGTGGAAAGGAAAACTGACTTTTAAAAACACACAAACAAACATTTCTGCAAGAGCTTAATATGGAAATAAAATGTCATCAATGTCTAATTGTAGGCTAATCTTTACATCTTATAGCAACATAAAATGCACTCAGCTAAAATATACATCCAGGTTTAAAACACAAGTTAACTTGATTTTAAAGGTTAAATAAAATTTGTTACAATAGATATATATTAACTTGTGCCTTTACATACACTTGTAGCCATATTAGCACCGCTAGCATTAGCGTTGTTAACATGACAGGTTTTAACTAAAACTACACTAAAAAACGACAATAAAAACAAAATACTAACTTCACTGACTGAATTACACAAACACAGGGGCTAAGTCTTGTAATGTATTGGTCTTAAGCTTCTATAAAATGTTTAAAAGTGATAAAGACTTGAAGAAAACACTGCTACACTCTTGTCCGTCCACCTATTAAATATGTCCCCCTAGAAACGATTGGTGTGAAAAAAATGAGTCGTGCACTGATAACGTCATGCAGTTACATAGAGCCTATTTTACATTTGCCATAAAGGCAATATGTAACATTTCTCCAAAAATATGCCACTTTTCATTTTGAATGGCGGACTCGTCTCGAGTTAACACTGTAAGTTTTCTATCATTGTTCAAATAAATTGGATCATGGCAGACAGTACTGAGACAACACAAATGCTGCAACATCTGTCCAGCACATCCACATAACTTCAGCCCTAACGCCAAACCTGCATACTATCACCTTTGTTTCTAGAGGTACTTTTTAAATCACTTGTACAGAAAATAAGAACCAGAAATACATCCATATACACATCCATTTCATTACCCATATACATATATATGTATATCATTATCCATATACATTTTGAATATCATCAGCACAATGAATGTACTGCAGTTATTGACAAACACAAAAATAAATTCATTGTTCATAGCTAACTTTTAGATAGAGATTGTGATATCAGTGCAATCAGAAAAACCATATTCTCGTCAGGTTTAGTGTCAAATAAACAAAACAAAAAAAAAACACCATTCCCATACTTTACAGCAAAACTCCACTAGATCCAATAAAATACATTTAAGCATTTTTATTCTTTAATGAAGTCTTTGTTTGAATTTACACAACAAGAAAAAAAGGCCAAATCAAACAAATGGCCATTATAACAATGAGGTTTCTTTTAATAAGACCAGCTAAAGCTGTCTTTTGCTTATGGAGGTGCAAAGGAACCACTGGTAAGATTCCATAGCTTTGAAGTGAGCCTGCATGATAATAGCTGAACATGCAGTTCTGTAGTCATTTTGCTGGCATTGTGATCATGATGTAACTTGTGATAAAGACCTGCAGATTTTGGCAATATATTTTTGCTACCTCCACAC
>OMNM01001106.1:0-15377 GCA_900302745.1 Parablennius parvicornis
CGGCTGCAGCTAAGGCAAAAATCCTGCAACCGACCCACCACACTTGTGTCTTTGGGCTGTAGCCTAATGCCACCAGGTGACCATAGGTTCAAAGGCGTGTTGATGGTGAGCAGCAGAGAAAGCGTTATCACCAAACGTAATGCAAACCAAACCAAAAATAATGCAAGCAGAAACTAAATTTATCGTTTGTGGTCATAGAAAACAAGGTGATTATTCCTTCTGATATCTAGCTATTTTTAAGACCAAGTATATAACCAAGCAGATTTTTTTAGTTTTTTTTTTTCTTTTCTTTTGGCTGAGCGGTGAAAATATTTACAAACGCAAAGTCACAAAGCAAAGCTCGTCAGTGCAATGCTCAATATCCACGCCAAAAGAACAGACAACTTTGGCGTAACGCACACCGTTTCAAGGTATTCTTTCAACTAGCATACGGGCTAATCCCAAATGATCAAGTGGTTGTTTTTCTTTATTCAAGTGTCTTGAGATTCCTAAGAGCAAAACGCGATGGCAAAACGGGCAAGGAATCACAACTCCAAGCATCCAGCATGCACCAATGAGCCAGAAAAAGGCATCTAAAACTAAAACGTTGCAGACAATGATAAGCTGCTACAAAACGAGCTAAATGTTCTGCTAATGCTTCTTCATTTAACCCCTCTGAACAAAGTAACCTACATGAATAAAACAAGAAAACGAACATGGCTATGTACAGATGGGGAAAAAAAGACAAAAAAAAAAAAAAAAATCACAGTTAGCAGCTCGCTATTTACACAACATGAGCTTTAGCACAGCCAACTAAACCTTCACTTCATTACCAATCTGCTCGTTCACATGGAAACATTTTCTCCCCAAACTCACTCTCTCAGATACTTCGGGTTACAAATCAAGCCTCATTTATCCACTTTTTCAAAAAAAAAAAAAAAAAAAGGGGGTACCATCCTAACTTCATCACACTAAAAGTTTGGAAATTTCAACCCAGCTCAATTCTTTGTTTTTAAGTTTCACACACTTTGTGGACATCGAGGTGGGAGGAAATCCGAAGGTGCTATTCGATGCTACAAAACAGAGGGAGCCTTTACATGATGTCCTCCTACCAAGTCAAAGTGGGTTTCATGTACTGTGTGTGCGTTTCACTACAGTGAATTAGGGCCACACAAAAACAAAAAATAACAATAAAACACATTTTAAGAAGTCAAAAACAGACAAAAGATTTGAGGAAAATTTTTAACATTTGAAGTTGGAATATAACAAAACATGTTGACAAATAGCTGAAAATTCTAATGAAAAATCAAATGTTTCACCATCGACCTTTTCACCATTTACTCTAAACACTATAATACAACTTTATCCTTGACAATTTGACTTCGATCTCCAAAAATAATTTTGTATATTTTCTCTCTTTTACATTGGCGAAGAGGCTGCCAGACTCAACATACTGCTTCTGTACCTTGAAAAAAGTCTGGACCGATCGAGGCCCTCGAGTGACGACTATCTACTGTATCTTCCAACAACAAAAGGCTCTTCAGTCCAGCTGGGATTAACGGTCCTCTCCAATATCGGCACCGCAATAACATTTCTCTCCTACAAATATAGACTAATGACAGAAGATGGGCCTCAACCAGGAGAAAGACTCGTTCTCTCTTTCTTTTTTACACCAAACTGGACATAAAAGGCACTTCACTGCTCTAACTGTCCACATATAGAAAGGTGCATCATGCCACCCCACCACCCCTAATCTTCTTATTCTCTATATTATACATCATAATTCAAGAAAATTCATACAATCATACATTTTGAACCCTCCATAAAGAGGTGGGGCCAGCTCTGTAGCAGCAGCCCGGCTGGGTAATGTTTGATGTCGGTGGAGATCAGAAATAACAGATTAATGGGAGCAAAATTACCCTATACAGCATTTATTGCATTGAGCTGCTTACTGGCAGCTGATGTTTGACTTTTTAGTTTTTTCTAACATCTTGTACTGGGTGAAATGTTTTCCCAGGGGAAGCCAACAGCAGAAAACTCACAGCACTCTTAAATCTCAGGAGAAACACCCATCACAAACAAGAGCTTTTCTCCGACGTCAGATGATTGCGTGTTGCTTTTATTCCCCTGTGAGTAAACCTCGCCTTTTTTATGTCATCTGTGAAGTTGGTACAGCCGCGTGGAGGAGAGGAGACTCACAATTTAGGCCGAAAAACAAAACCGAATCATCATATATATGAATAGTTGTGAACTCAAACAGCGTCTCCCAATGCGACGTGTACAACTCAGCATCAACAGCTCTTTATACGCGACTAATTTTTCGACTGTCATGTGGTGGATTTAATAGGACAAAGCATGAGGAGAAGGACTGTAAATAACACAAGCCCCCTCAGTTCACTTGAAAGTGGTCTTTGCAGGATGACTAACACCGTGAAGGGGGTGGGAGTAGCGAGCAATGACGTAATCCATGAGCTAAGGGCCAAAACGAACCACCGCCACAGATCTGCTTGGTTGCACTAATCAGTGTGGCAGAAATTTCCATACATATGGTGTGCATGTGCAACTTAATACAGATTAGAAGGCCACCAGTAATAGCAACAAACACCACGAGTGGCACACACGTCAAAGATTTGAAAGAGGACAAACAAACAACAACAAAAAAACCTGCTTGAAAACACTGTTTGAGTCCACCCTGATGAACAAGTGCAGAGTGGGAGTTTTCTCTGGGAGGGTCTACTTAGTGAAGGGGGGGGGGATGGGACGACGACGTTGAATGATGTGGATCCTAAAGTGCAGCCACCTCAAAGAGTGTGGTAATTGCGGTCCTTGGACTTGCAGAATTTGTAGAGGAAGAAGACGACAGCCTGCAGACCCAGGACTAGCACTATTCCACCGATGAAACTGGCGGCATCAAAGGTCGAGTTCTTATGGGGGGCGACTGCCGTGGTGCCGGGTACATTAGCTGGGAAAAAGGACAGAAAGGAGGAGAATCAGAAACGTGTATGAGTATTTCATACTACTTTCATATGACATACTGACACTCATATTACTTACGACATAGAATGCAGACCGTGTATTTGACACTGCAGAGCTTTGACATGGATACTAAAGTGGCATAAATGCTGCACTGTGAACACTCTATAGAAGTGATGGGATAAACATCCTGTCTACAATGTAGCTCAAATTTTGTTTGCTAGTTCTGGTGGAGGCTAAACAGAAGGGACTTTCACACTGAAAACAATTTTCTCTTCCTATACTTGTAAATGCACAAACCATCAAACTTACTAGTGACGTTAGCTCCAGTGGTGTTGGGACTGATGGTGGTGGTGGTGTTCAAAATCGGACTTGCGGTGGTGGGAACGACAGTCCCATTGCCTAAAACACAACACGTTTAATCAGCCTCAAGGTTTTACAACTTTATCCTTACGTTTTAGAAACTTCGGTATTGTGAAACCAGTTGGTAAAGAAATGAAATTACAATAATGTACAAGATACTTTAGCTTAATTTCAAACAAGAAAAAGAAAAGTCGGTATCCAATTCAAATCATTTTAGAATACTCCCTGTTTTTGAATGTCTTGTTACATTTTGAAGAACTGTATTAGTATTGTTTTTAGTATCCATTTCCAAGGAAATGGGTCAAACCTCAAACTGACTGAAAACTGACTTTCTTTTTCTCTCACATGACAGCCACACTGCACAATGAAGCTGATTTTGTTGTGTTTGACTCAATCTTAACTTTATGACAAACATTGTGGCTGCAAGCCACAAGAATACAAACTTTACTCGTGTAAACAATGCTCCATTCAGAGCTGCTTTCAGTCTCGTCCCAATACCAGTCTGATAATTTCTTACAGGAGTGGACAAGTAGCAAAGAGGCCGATTCAAAAGGACAAAAAAATAAAAACTAAACATTGTGCAGCAGTTTGTTTGAGTCGATATTAAATGCAGAATAAGAAAGCAATTCTAGAGAGCTCAATACAGTCTATAAACTAAAGGAACTATGGTCCAACAAGATATAAATTAACAATATGCATTTAATTAAAAAAAAAAAAATCCCATAAGGACTTGCTTGAAACTTGACAAGACAGACCACAGCAGGAACAAGCTCAAGCCTGTTAGAAGACCTTACCTGTGGTGGTGGTGCTGTTAGAGGCGGTAGTGGTGACAACAGAGGTATTGGGGGCTGTAGTGGTAGGAGAGGGGGTAACTGGAGGAGAAGCAGATGTGACTGGCGGAACGACAGGACAGGGAACCAACACCGGGACAAGGGTATAAAGTGGAAAGCAAGAGCACCCAAACAACACAGAATTACAATAAAGTCCCTCATCATGTCTGCATGTTAGATTAAAACAACAATCTTTTAGGCACCAACACAAGGAGGGGGATGGAAGAAAGAACCAATGCGTTCACACTAACAATTAATGAGCCTTAAGGTCCTGTCCACATGAGCCAAACCCATCTTTTATCTCCTCGGCGTTCTGAAAATTTATTCCATCCACACGCAACTACGTACAAGGGTCAAATTGATGCCTAAAGGCATGTAGCACATACGCCAAGCATTTAAGGGTGCTGTGACTCACCAAAAATCCTCATCGTTTTATGTAGATGTGTGTCTTGCCCGGCCACACCTCACAGCAGTTTTAGAATTTCCCCAATTTGGGATTTGTGTTTTAAAAAAAATAAATAAATAAAAAACTGTAACCCGAAACTCGTGTGGACAGGCTCTGACTGACATCTTAGTGAGGAAATAGTCCGACCCAAACAGATCACAGACAACGTAACAAGATGTTAATATGAAAGGAGGATTTATGCTCTGATGTGCTGTTGAACTTACCTGAGCAGGTGGCGTTGTCGCAGGTTATATTACCTGCTACAAGGGTCATATTGCGACAGCTGGCGGCCGCTGAAAGACAAAAGCATTGTGGATTTGCTCAAATTATTTCAACACTAGCTCAAGGTATATAATTTAAAATTATTGTTTTAATTTTCACTTCAAGGGGGGGGAACAAAAAAGTAGTCAGCTCACACAAAGAAAATAAAAACAATCAACATCAACAACAGTGGAAAAGCTAACGGTTACAAACAATATTTGAATATTTTGAGCATTATTTGTATACTTTATGATGAACTCCGCTTTACATCAACTCAATCCAGGTAAATAGTTCATGTTTTTTGATTGGAGTTATTGTAACTTTACGACAGTGCGATGACAACATATTGAAATTTCTGAAAGTTCTTCAATATTACTGTTTTTTTTTTGACAGAACGGGAAGTTCTCACACTGAAATGGAACAAATGTAACAATAGTATGTGGGAGCAAAGCTCTGTTTCTATTCTTCCTGGTAGTTTTTGAATGTTCAAGACATTGTGACAAGTAGGATCTATGAAGTATGAGTATTTAAGAGTGACATATAAGAGAAGTTACAATTACACTGTAATCTAAGATCTACAGGTTTTCATATCTTTCTGCAGGTATGAAAAGCCAAAGAAAAAGTCTATTAGCTCCCATTACCTGCAAATACAGCTTTTTAGGCTGCGGGCGTGAAACTGGAGAACTCTACCAAACCACAAAAAAATAAAAATAAAAATTGAGCTCGGACGTTTTCAATTGTGTGTTTCTATATATCACAAATGCCTCCGTCAGCAGTGCGTCACTACATTTTACATTAAAGACTCGTGCATAATGCATCGACGCAGAAAAAGCATTTTCATGTTTCAGTTCGTTCAGGATGAGCTCCTTCAAACGACTTCTATCCATAGCAATGTGTTAGATTTTCTAAAAGGATCATTTGTTTTTAAAGTAGAATCATAACTAGCGAGCGTGGCAGGGACATAAATAAATGCGGTGGAGGAAAAAAAAAAAGGATAATATTTGCCTCAAAAGTGCAGCACAGCTAAAATAAATTAAGAAAATGGCATTAACTATATTAAATATAAATAAGTTGGGTTTATCACAATAATTGAATTAATTTGTATGTACCAAGTTACAGTCTGTCGTGGCTTTGAGGATTTTCACATTAAGTTTTTACAATCATGTCGCTGTTTTCGATGTCACCGTATAATCTGATTACTTATTAACCATGACAGCGGGGAACTTTGGCCGGCATGAAACCTCTTTTTGAGCCAAACACTTACAAAAAACAAATCTGACTCACAGGCAGAGGTGCATGTTTGGATTACTTATTTACAATCTGACCAAGTTTTACAGACTGAGAAACAAGTACAGCGTGGAAAATTTCCACATCTCCCTTTAATAACAAGCATTTCACAGTGACGAAGAGTCACGACGCCTCCTGAACATCCATATCTCCCACTCAGTTAGACATTGTAACCGTCACTGCTGTTGTTCTAGTTAAAGTCTCATCTGACACTATTTGACCCAATGAGGATTTTTTTTCCTGATCCGCTTCAAGAAACAAACATCTGCAACGCTTCAGCTGCAAAACCATTTACATATTTCCAGGCCGAAATTTCTGCTTCATGCTCCTCTTCTGGTTATGTGATAATAAATGGGTATTAATTTGGCTAATTTGCTAAAAACAACAAAGAACTGTGAGCTTATACACTAGATAGATGGAATCCATAAACTTGGTATTCCTAACCTGTTTTACTGTCCTTTAATTAGTGTAACCATGTGAAAAACACAGCAAAGAATACTGTTTGATTCAGACTTGTAGTTACAGCGATCTGAAAGCAGTCATGAGAATCCAACACAGATCTTCAACAGTTAAGATTGAAAAGACAGTTTCTATTGAGCTGAGAAGGAACAAACACCAACAGCCTTTCGTTGTCTTTTCTCATCAGAAATGCTCTTGAATATGTTTCCATGTGTACGGGGATATAATGAAGACCTCTGCCCAGCGCGGTGCACCTGCTGCGGGGCTGGAAAACATCCATCTCTACCTTTGCTGCTTGTTGTGCGATAACCCAGAACAACCAAACCTAATGACTCCCAGCAGATGGTGGCGGCCCATAAATGACAGATAAAGCAGCTTCACCACAGAAAGACAGCAGCGATTGTTGTGGCCTTCTAATAATAAGGTCAGAAATTAGTTATATTTTCCACTGAACACTGACCTCTGAACTTTGTGGTCCTTGTAACCAGTTATAAACCTCGTTTTACCGCCATGTCATACTTGTGATTTCGTGACAATTTTCTATTCAGCGTGTCACTTTGTTTATTTTCCAAATGGGTAGTCATTATTTTACGTGTTGCCTTCAGCATTAGAAGTCAATTGTCTATTGCTTGTCCTTTAAAGCAACCAAAAGAAGAAAAAAAACCACACCTTTTTTAAGATGTGAACGCCACAGTCCTTTTATAAGTGTGATTTCAGTCTGAGCCACAGAGTCATTTTGAAAGTTTCACCACGTTCATTCTCCACACCTTTTGTGTGACTTGACAGTGTGGTCTATGTACGTTAAGCTACGTGGAAGGAAAGGGTTCCCCCCCCCCCTTCAATCTAACAGGTCAGGGGGAAGTTATCTCGCAGCCAGCTGTGAAAGGTGGGACTTGCTCTCACTCTTTTTCAAGATGGTGACATTATTATCACCACACAGCACATCCAGGCTGGAGCAAGAGGTGTCGGAGGAGGAAGCCTCCCGGGCATCCAGCTTGCACACAAAACAGCACCACAGTTACAAATGCTGGATGAGCTTTGCTTTCAGGACCACAGTCGGTACACGTGTAAAATCCTGGAAGCACCAAACACCAGGTGGTTGGGAAATATGCTTCTGACGCCAAATAGTTGTTTACACAAAAATCCCCAAACCAAAGATAAGTCTGTGGATGACAATGTTGGAAGTGTGGGATCTATGCAGCACTGTGGGGACGCGGCACTTCAGTCAGCAGCCGGCCTTTCAGGTTCTTTCACTTTGTTTCAAGAAGGTGAGCCATTCCTGAGGTCATGAAAGCTGCTGATGTAGACTCACTATGGGCGTGTTAGTGAAGCAAACAGTGAGTGTCTTACACCTGCCCGCGTCCAAGCCTCGTGTCTGCCGTTTGAATTGGTGCGTGTCGTTCATATGTGAAAGTTTCCTTAACAAGGGAAAATATTTTTAAAAGAAAATACAAATCCAATATTAATCGGAGTAAGCCACTAACTATATTGTCGCAAATTTAAAATAACTATTGAGTTGCTACAAGCGCCTAAAATAATTTAACGGTTTAGGGGTTTTTTTGTGTTAGGATGTGGTGAGTGTTTTGTTTCCACCAGTACCTAAACTGCAACACAGACCCAGTCACACGCAAGCTCTGGAAATTACACAAAATGTTCTTTTTAACTTTCATGATCAAAAACATCCTTGAAATAAACCAGCGAGTAATTTAGAGTTTTCTGGGCATAGATAGGAAAAGGGTGTGGGATCAAATCTCAAAGTGTAGCTTCTCCTGGAGCGAATCAGAGCACCTCATTGGTGAAGTTGTCAAACAGGTTCACTCCCTTGAGCATTGAAAGCACCTGCACTAGTCTTATTAAAATGGAAATGCCGCAGGAGTCGAGCATAGCTGGGACTTACTTATTCAACCAACTTGTGACACAAGGAGCTCCCATTATTTGGGCCTAAAGGCAGAAGAAGCTAAAGCATGGGTTATGACAATGAGGCATGGCAAGCTAATCATTTACCCCATCTGAACAGTCTTTCCTGTCACTTGTTCAGTTACTCTCTCCTTCCTCTAATTTTCCTGCGGGAGGATATTATGGGCTTCCTGCCACACGATTCTTCACTTCCTATCGTTCATCTTTGTTTCAATCGTTCAAGAATATGGTCAGTGTGACTCAAGATCTTTAATCATGGGGCTTTTTTTTTTTAACACCAGGACACAGTCTAATCGACATTCTTCATGTGCTGTTGATACAATTTTAAGATGCATTATCACACCAACTGATATCTGCTGTTACTGAAAAACTTGTGACCTTATTCCACATCATGGATAACATCTCAAAAACATGCTACACCTTTACTGAGTTACATACAATAAAACACAACAGAGGGACACATTTTCCTCAGGACACCATCAGTAACAGTTACGAGAACTCCCTCTGCCTGAATCTTAAACTTCAAAAACAACTAACAGGCTCCCAAATCAGATTAAAAAAAACCCCCACCACAGCATATTTTCACAGCACGCCGTTATTGAGATCGCTCATATTTATAGCACTTATGTTTACACTGACATCTGCATTAACATAATGAAATTACAGAGGAGGGACGTCGGGGAGCAAAACCACATTCAGAAATAAAATGAAAGTCCCAAGTCATAAAGAGAGCATCCAATGCAGATCATTGAAAACAATAGTTTATACAATAACCTGCAAGGCTGCGCCCGACCTTGATGCAGTCTATCCTCACCACTGCACAGTGTTGCCACAAGATTACAATAAGACTGTTGGAATGACATGATGTGTTCAGTCAGCTGCCCTTGCCATACATTCCCTCCATACCCAGAGTCACACGTCCCATCTGATCAGCTGTGGGCACAATGTAGACACACACATAAAAATGCCACATATTTATGACCAATACTCACAATCTTCTGTGCAATTCACCCACTGGCACCCGGAAGTGGATCCACATGTTGTACATGCCAGACCGGTACATTCATCTGGAAAGAAAATCAAGTAATATGTTAAAGTAGGTGAAACCAAAAATGATAAATCAGGCTACTTTAGAATGTTACATTTCAGGCTGTTCACAATATGGGACATTAGGATCTTAGACTTTCAGGAAGAACAATTCTAAAATTCTACCTATTTAAGGTTCTCTACTTATAACAACCCTGACTCAGCAGTCACAAGAGTCCGGGTAATTTGACCCCAGCCTCATTGTCTTGTCTAACTTCATGGTTTGTCCAAACCACAAGTTCACAGCAGCCTGTGCCACAGTTTTCTCCCCTAAATAAGTCATGTAAACATGTCTGAAAAAGAATCTTCTCGCTCAAAAAGCATAACAGAGGACCTCAGAATGTTTTAAATCGAGGTAATGAATCTAAAACTGTGGCACAGTACACATGCAAGGCTCTTACATAACAAGCTTTTCTGGTTCCTGACACCTGATCTGCTGGATGGGACATTTTAGGTTACACCAGTCTTTATAAAAGAGTCCCTTCACGTAAATCACGTTGAAAAGAAAATGTCACGTTACACAACGTAAGTGTGATTTCAGGTCACATCGCGGGCTAGTTTTGGCTAAACGCGGTTAGCCAGAACAACTTGAGTCCCCGCGTGGAAATATAGCTGACAACTTGGCAAAACGGAGGCTCGAAGGGCAAGAGACAACTAGTGAAGACAGGAAGGAGACCTCTAAGAGCGGGAAAACACGGTTAAAATTCAATAGTACCTGCAGCTGTGGCCATTAGAGAAAATAAATATATATAGGAAAAAAAAAAAAAACTTACCTGAGAGTGTCGCGGTTGCTGCGCCAATCACAGCCAGAGACACCGCGAAAAACACCACCTTTACATCCATGACTGCGACCAACTGTCTGCTCAGTCGGTACCGGGAAGGAGGACGGACGGTATGTGCCGAGAAACGTCGAGAAAGTGAGAATTGAAGAGGTTTCGCTCGATTCGCCTCGTCTTGTGTGTGCGTATGCGTGTGTGGCTGCGGCTGTTAGGCGCTGCTGCTGCTGCTAGCTCCACTTCCTACTTCACAGGTCACGTGGCACTTCTTCATGGGAGGAGGGGGGGGGACACGTCAACACACGCACGCTCTCACACACACGCGCACAAGCTCTTATTTCTGATTGGCTAATTGAAGCACACCTGAGTAATATTAATCCGTGGCAAGTATTTCAAATACTTAAAAAAATTATAATTATTTATTTAAGTAGCATATCAACAAAACAGAAGCCATAAAAAAAATAAATACAAAGTTCACTGAACTTATGTGAATTTTACCCTGGATTTACAGTATTACAAAATGAAGAAAAAAATCCTGAAGCGAATAGCATTAGGACTTTTCGTTTAGGGTTGTACAAAAAATACATTAAAGCGTGTGTTACAATTTAAGGATGTATACATATGGATTTACAAGTCTGTGGTAGTATTTGCACATAGCCAAGTATTTCTATTTACTTCCTCTCCATATTTATGCAGGAAGTAATTTTCATAAAGCTTTTTGAACTGCACCACATGTTTACTGGGTTCTAGACCAGTGGTCACCAACCTTTTTCAAGCCAAGATCTCTTTTCATGTCAGACAAAAAGCAAAGAATACCATCGGAGGTGGGCTGGGCAAAACAATTATTTTTCTAACAATAATTTTTTATTATCATTATTTTCCCATTATTTCATTAACATAGCAATTTACACATTCCGAATATATAAAACAACATTGATTTTTTATAAAATTTCAGTGTTTATTCAACATTTCTTTAATACATTTGAAACACATTATTGTTCCTAAAAATTCTCTCGAAATTCCAAAATAAAAGTCAAGCAAGAATTAAGTTGTACTAAATAATAATAACTGGAGTAAATAACTACATGCCACGCTAAAACAACTCATAACCAGTTGGCATACAGTCCTACCTGGATTATCCAGACAGCATTTCTCGTGTGTCTGGATAATCAAAATTAATACAATTATTGTGAAAGTAGCATATCTACATGCTCATGTCTCTCAACAAGAGTATGGATGTCTTAGCCAAAAATGTCCTTATTGGAGCCTGTGCAATAATGACTTGTTTCGGACTCCAAAAAAAAAAGTTTAGGATTTGGACTCAACTGTCTAGACTTGGGACTCAAGTTGGAAATTGAGCCACTAACCACTAAGTCAATTATTTTACGATAAAAATTATTATGATTAAAATTGTGATATTATTGTAAAATTTGTCAAACGTAATAAATTATCATTTTTACTGTTACCATTTGGGACAAATTTATTCTTTTGTAAAGCTTCTGTATTAAATTTAAAAGACACAAGATGTTATGAACCAGAAAATCAAATATTTTATGATAAAATTATGATTAAATGGTCCTAGATAAATAAAAATTGGCTTCTTGATATTTCTGTGAAAGTGAAGTAGACTTGCCCTGGATTTTAGTGTTTTTTGTAGCCGTCCTCAGCAAGGGCCACGTAGGAAGCTTGCGACTGAGTCAAAGTGGAACCCCATTTATCTTTGGCCCAGCAGGCAAGATCCTCCTCAGCACCAAGGAGTTGGCCGTCCAGAAAGCACATCAGGGTGCTGGAGTTGTGCCACAAGTCACCATACAACTCCTTGAATCATGTTTGGAACAATCGAAGTTTTGTCATTCCACATTTCACGATAACAATAACATCAAACTACACCAACAGTATTTTCTTGTTTAGGTGTATTAGAGCACAGCAGAGCACAGAAACCTGCTGCATATCTGCCATTCATCTGTATTTATTTATAACAGTTATTTTTACTCATTTAAAATGCGGTCATTGATATGGAAACATTAAGCAACAGAAAGCTTAAATAGACTAATTGATATATATGTTGATTATACAATAAATTATAGGAACTTGGATACTGGTTAGCCATTGTTTACGTAGTCATGCATTATGCCGATAATGACAACCTGATTCAGTAATCACGTAGTAACATCATACTTCAGTTAATACATAATATAATCAATGCTCTGTTACTTAGTTTCCTTTTTCAATTGTTGTATTTCCCCTTTTGTATAATTTTATGCATTTACTACTTATACATGTCAATGTCTTTTTAGGTATCGCAGCCAAAAATGTCCTTATCTGTGCCTCTGCAATTATTTTTTTAATGACTTGTTTAGGACTCAATTGTAGGGACTGGATTTTGGATTCGAGCAAAAGACTTGGAACTCGACTTTGTATTTCAAAACAAAGACGTGGTAACACTTCTGATTATTTGTATTCAACATTAAATGTTAGTATTTTTTACATTCTCAGTAGTTTGTTAACAATTTAATCCTCTTTGAAGATGATTTAGAGGTATAGCGAATGGTATTGTTGTAGTGCGAGAGATCAGTCTTGGTCTTGCGACCTGCCCATTGAAGTCTTTGAAAAGTCTACGAAAGACGAAGACTCCTTGACACAGTCACAAAGTGAATCAATGGCTTACCTAACAATTTTCTTTTCTGACGTGACAGAAGCACATTTTCTATAAAACTATATCAAATCAATCTTCGTGATCTTTTGTGGTCATAGACCTTATGCCCACAGTGCAAATGACAAACTGATCTGAAAGTTTTATACGAAACAAATGAAAAACATGTTTAATCTGAATTCATATTTACTTTATATTGAAATAAAACAATGGGTAGCCTATTAAATGATGCCCACATTTACGCGGAAAACACTCCACAGGCTGTGATTTTACAATCATATTTGGGTCTTTCAATGCAGGTTGGGGCCTCTTCTAATTTCCTGAGGACGTCAACACCCTCGACCACCTGACTAGAAGAGAGAAAGAAAACATTAGGCCTCAACAATCATCCATACAAGAAGTGATACGTCACAGAAAGAAAGAATTAGGCAGTGAAGCAGTGAATCATGCAAACCCAAAGGCAACGTAGGTCTTGTCCATCCAGGGTGTTGGCTGCAGGGTGATGTAGAATTGAGAACCATTGGTGTGGGGACCCTTATTTGCCATTCCCAGAATGCCTCGCTTAGAGTGAGAAATAGCAAAACTCTCATCTGAAATGGGGCACAAACACACTCTCAGGTGAATATAGACTGTGGAAATATACTTGTATACACGACTCTGTCGTGTGAATTTCCAGTGACAGCTTGTTCTTGTACCTTCAAAAGTCGGTCCGTAGATTGACTCGCCCCCATCACCCTTTCTCTCTGATGAGATATCTGACAAATTGGGATGCATATTTTACACATGATGAGACCCAAGAGAGATTTTTAAAAAACTAATTTCAAGACAGTTTGGATTATTTGATTTAATACATGGTGTTTGTGAGGGAAAGACTATAGAATTAGCCATGATGAGCATGCGGTCAGAGGATTTTATATCATCGTGGATTCTTTATAGATTTTAATTCCTCTGTATTGATGCCATCCTATTCGTAGTCAATCCTAATTACACATGGGAGCAGTGAGTTGCCACAATCAAGGGATCTGCGATGCTAATTTTCAAAGTGTGGGACAGCCTTCTCTGGGTTAATCCACAAAGCTTCAAGAGGGTACAACAGCAGGAAGGGATGATTTTTTTTCCTTTTAACTTTTGAAGACTTTTCAATAACAAGAAATAAGTAGATGGTGAAACTAAGTCCAGCATCCAACCAGAGCGGCCTCATCCTCCCACACATTGAATATGTAAAGCTGAAAATTAAATAGATGTTTCAAACATACTCAAGTTTTACATTGAAACTTCTCTATATTGTTAGTTTTTATGACTTGATCAGACACATTGTGTTGTGAACTGGTGGGCCCCCACCGCACCTCCACCTTGCACCCAGCCACTGGGAACGATCCGGTGAAATAGGGAACCCTTATAGCAGAGTGTCAGGCCACTCGACGACGATCCTCGCTCACCGGTGCACAGGGCCTCGAAGTTCTCTGATGTCTTTGGACACACATCTGAGAACAGCTGAGGAGGTGAAGACAATGTGTTCCGTTTACATTGTTTAGTGGTGCGACTGTGTTACTTTTGAAGGCAGTCGCACACTGACTGTTGAGAAATTCTCATATGAATTTGAATCCTGTAATCCTCACCTCAAACAATAACTTCCCCACTGCTTCTCCAGCTATCTCAATGTCCATGAAGACAAAGCGATGCTGAAATAAATAAAGACAATACTGTGATTTGTGACATTATTGTGATATTGGAAAATTTGTCAAGCGTAATAAATTATCATTTTTACTATTACCATTTGGGACAAATGTATTCTTTTGTAAAGCTTTTGTATTAAATTTAAAAGACACAAGATGTTCTGAACCAGAAAATCAAATATTTTATGATAAAATTATGAATAAATGATCCCAGATAAATAAAAATTGGCTTCTTGATATTTGTGTGACAGTGAAGTAGACTTGCCCTAGTTTTTACGAAGTGTTTTTTGTAGCCGTCCTCAGCCAGGGCCATGTAGGAAGCTTGCGGCTGAGTCAAAGTGAAACCCCACTTATCTTTGGCCCAGCAGGCAAGATCCTCCTCAGTACCAAGGAGTTGGCCGCCCAGAAAGCACATCAGGTTGCTGGAGTAGTGCCACACGTCACCACGCAGCTCCTTGAATGACACATTTGGAACAATCAGAATGCTGTAATTCCACATTTCACAATAACAATAACATCAAATTACACCAACAGTATTTTCTAGTGTAGGCGTATCAGAGCACAGCAGAGCACAGAAACCTGCTGCAAATCTGCCATTCATCTGTATTCATTTATAACAGTTATTTTCACTCATTTCAGATGGTGTCATTGATATGGAAATATGTATATATA
>OMNM01001107.1:0-14212 GCA_900302745.1 Parablennius parvicornis
CAATTCATTAATCTTGCTCCCTGCAGGCACCAGTGCAGGATAATAACGTTAGTCTTTGATATCAAAGTACAATGTAGTGGTTGGCACCTCTGATTCAGTTGAGAACAACAAAAAAAAAAAAAATCAATTTATGAAATCTACACTGCACATGTAGCAAGTATTAAACTCAGTCTGTAAGAGGAATTAAGCTTATAATTAATACCTATGGCTCAGACACTAATCTACACCAGTGATATTTACTGAATGAGTGAAATGATACCAAAATGTTACTATGCTCCTGCTTTTCTTTTAAATATATTTTCGAATTACTAAAAACATATTTTTACATATCCCAATAGCAAGTGAATTCTGTATTTATATTCTGTATTAACATGCATTTGAGGTTAATTGGTGAACCTAAATTTCCCCTAGGTATGAGTGTGTGCCTGTCTCTGTGGGTTTGTCCTGTGATGAAGTGACGGCCTGCAGAGTGTGTATCCTGTCCTCGCCCACCGCTCGCTGGGATTGGCTCCAGCACCCCTGCACAGGATTAAGCACTATAGAAGATGGACGGATGGACTTGACGATGCTGCGTTTGATGTGATAAGCTTGTGTGTCTGCATTAAGGAATCGAAAAAACAAGGTCATTGTTTTTGAAAGTTACTACGATTCATGGAACTTGAAAGAAGTAAATTTATGTCTGCCTGTTCAATGGAAAAGAAAAACTGATACCGAAGCAATTGGCTTTTGGTGTAGTTTGACTAAAGATTACAAATAAAAACCTTCATATGTTGTTTCACCTCTCTTCTTGCTTTTTTAAAATTTCCTTTGTCTTTGTCTTTGTGTTTTGAGATGGATCATTGGTCAGGGCGGATGGCAGCGTTTAGAAAAAAAGAGCGAGGGTGTTCTTGCAGCAAGCACCATCGAGACTGGAGCTGTAGATCTGACAGCAATTGGCTGCCTTCATCAAGGTCAGGACAACTCCTGAAGGAAAACACAGTGCACCGACTATCAGTGTTTGATCAGCGGAGTGTGGAACCTCTTTTATCGCCTCTCTATGTCAGCTCCCCATAGGCTGTGCGCTGATGGATGGTATGCATTGTAGTAAACCCACCTTCAAATACACGTTGGTAAAACACGCCATTCTTACGTGCTACTTATGATCGATGGAATAGGGAAACTGCTGGTAAGTACGCTACGCTCTTTTTCTATAGTGGCTAAATAATGAGAGATGATTGCAGGTGTGTAGGTGTGTGTGCAGAATCTTTATTGAGTTGTACGTCACAGTCATAAGGGTCGGTCAAAGATACGTGGCGTCCTCGTGGAATTGAAGTGTGCGTGCATAAATGTTAATAACCTGTGTGCGTGCATTCACATGTAAATGAGTGTAAAAAAAAAAAAGATAAGGAGTCTGCGCTCCATTTGCGGTTGAATTAGGAACTAATAAATGGTATGATCACAAAACTGTGCAACATATGGCGTTTTTGAGTTGAAAAGTTACTCAAACAAAGTGCACGGGCACGTGATACCTTTCTTTCCAAAGATCCATTGTTTGTGCATGCTTGTGATGAAGAAGATGGGTGTCTGGGTGAGACACATGAGGAAGTCCGTGACTGCCAGGTTAATGATGAAGATGTTGGACGGGGTCCGTAAACTCCGGCTCCTGCACACAGAGGCAAATAAAAAACGAAAACTTTTCAAATACTTTCAGAATGAGTCAGTCCTGCCATCAACGCGTGCGTCCTCACACAGTTTGATAATCAGACGATTCATTCGGTGCGACCTTCATCCATCCTGAGGAGAGAAGCTCAGCACTGACAGAGATGTGTAGGTTTGCAGGGGCTCAGATGGTGGAGAGAGTCCTCCTTTCAGTCACAGGGTCAGCAGTTTGACTCTGATCACATGTTGACATGCCTTTTAACCCTCAAATCTATTCCACTTGCATGACTTCCAAACAGCTGTGTAAAGACGTTGGGTGTTTACAGGTAGCTATAGATACAGGTTGATACACATCATCATCCATGCGTTTGGTCTACGTTACACTTATTGCATTCCTTTAACTAACATTGAGTAGAGAACTTTCAGTTTTACTAAAATATGCATTTAACTTTCACCTTCAACTTATACTAGTCTACTGTTTATGATAGCTTCACTCTAAAAATGAAACAATGTTGTTTTCAAACTTCCCTACATTTCTTTTCACTAAATGTTTGATACAAACTGCATATTAAACAGATCAAATCAAGTTTAACAGTTTAATTGTATCATGATATATGAAAAGTCAACATTTAGTTGCATTGGAAGATTAATTTCTGTGTAAAAAAAAAAGGCTTTTAAAACACAATCAAAGTCAAAACTTTTCCAAATACTTTCACCTTGTGCTTACCTGGACTTTGTTGCTCTTACTTTTGACCTTTGTTCTCCTCGTACTTTTTAATGACTGCAAGACGTCATACAGTCGATTTCATCCACTGAACAATAATTGACTGTGCAAATGCAAAATTGATCCTGAACAGATACAAAAACTAAAAAACAAAGGAGTTACCTGCAAAAGGCGTATATGACTAGGAAGTTTCCCAGCATGCCTGTGATCCCGACAGCAAGGATGACAACACCGATGGTGTAATGAGCGTGATCTGGTACGTCCACCGTTGGAAATGGGTGGCTTGGGACCGTGGAACCCTACCAACAATTAAAAAAAAAAAAAAGAAATAGACATAATATATTTACAGGTGCCATATGTATCACAATATCAAGACATATTGCTGCAATTCTCAATCTGTCAAGTATTCTTCTGTTTTTGAGTTTGACATTGACTAATGATAGAATCACTGTGAAAAAATGTCTTTTAACACCAGTCTTGGAAAGTGGAGTGGACACATCTTTTTCATAATTAAGGGTGGGAAAGGAAAATTATAACTGTACATTTTGGAAAAATGTATTATTCAGGTATGATTGCCATGAGCAGATGAAGCTAATACACACAACAATAAATGTGGCTGAGTTGGATAAGCCTTGCGCTTCAGTTTTTCCTCCTGCCATGTCCACATGTCAAAGAGACACTTAACCCCCCGAAGGCAGCCGTTCGGGTTTCCGCATGAACGAATTGGTGTGTGTGACAAACAGTGTAAAGCCTTTTTGATTGAGTGAAAATGTAAAATGTACACTGGACATATGTGAAGTCCATTTACCATGAAATCTTTCATGAGGTCTTTCATCAAGCGAGGGTCCAGGTCTCATAAGGAGGATGCACATTGATCAGAGGGCTTTGAATGACTACGCAGGACACTCCGCCCCTTTACATCCAGCAAAGTATAAGATAGATTCTAGACATTCGAGACAATCTACTTACTTCACATAAACCGCACTAAAAATAGCTACAGGAAGCATCAGTGCTCCTGAGGACCGAGGGAAACAGACGATACGCATGTGTTGTTTATTAAACAACTGCTAATTTTGACTATTAAACTGAGAAAAAAAAAAGTTTTTTAAAAGCACATTTATTGTAAATAAAGCTTTTGCATGAGCTAATTTAAAAAAGAATTGCCAGAATTGTCAGTCAATAAAATATTTTTCTCTTGACAGCAGCATATTTCCATTTCCTTGAGAATTGCTGCTGCACCTGAGAGCACACAGCTCCTCTCCAGAATTCATAAAAGAAATCCTCACATGCTTTTTCGATGGTCCCTGTTACTTTCAGTCAGAGACACACCCACCTGCCCACAAACTGACACACAGGGTCGCCTCTTCAGCTTGAACACATACACTCCTTTCATTAATCCTATATACTGCATATAAACACATGTGTGTATGTGTATGCGTATGTGTGTGTGTGTGTGTGTGTCCAACATCTGCTTCAGAAGTCCTACTTTCCTACAGTCACATTCTCCCTTTGCTGAATGGAGGGCATCTCAACAGAGCCCTGACAAGTGATGGAGTGGTTACGTAAGGAATTGAGTGAAAAGGTCACGAGGATGTGTTTCCTGAAAGGGGGACAGGTTGATATGCAGATGTGGAGAGTATTTGTGTGGAATGTAAACACTCCGAGATCAGGTCTGACATCCACTGTCATCATTGATGTGGCGGGCTGCATTAAACTTCCACCTTCCCCTCTCGGCCCGAATGTCCTCCAGTCAAGTTTCTCCTCTCACTTGCACTACCCTCCCTTCAGCGCCTCTGTTGATTTCCGTCCGTCATTAATTCCTTTCTTTGCGTCTGTTCTTCCGTCCACTAAATCTCCCGATCGCTTCCTCCTTTCATCTCTGTAGTCTCAGTTCAACCAGCTCAGGAAAGATTACAGACGATCACATTGCGAGGATGCAGAAAGGGCGCCACATCGAGCGGCGTGGCATGAATTTTAAATCTGGAAATAGTAGGTGATAAAAATCTTCCCATACTTAATATCTTTCACTATGTGCTGGTGCCAGGTAGGTTTTTACCTCATGAGTAGAGAGCAAGTAATACGAATGTAAATAGTTTAGTGGCTGTTTTATGCAGAGCAACACAAAACAGGCAAACAAATGAGAGAGAAAAGTGAACATTAGGAATAAAGGAAAAAACAAACAACAGCAGACAAGTGCAAAAGAAGAAAAAGACCAGAGGACATCCAGCAATTAGATTAGAAATAAACACATGCGCAAAGCCATGTAAACAAACAGAAGGGCCTGTGTGATGTAATTGGTTGGACTTTGTTTTGTTGGCGACAAATGTGTACAACATTACCCCGGACCAGCTGAATAATTTAATAAACATCGCCAAGAGGGGTTTCCTCTGAATGAAAAACAGAATGACAGAATTCAGTGCAAGGACTCATTTAGGGTGGACATTTTCATTAGTGGCTCAGCTCATGCTTGGAGTCTGTCGTCACTCAGATATCCTGTTATTGAGCAACGAACATTATTATTATTTTGTACAATAAGAAGCTGAGATTCCTTGAGCAGATTGGTTGGAGAAAGAGGTTTTTAGACGGAGATGTAATCCTTTGACATAATAAAATAAAGTCACTGAGCACTTTAAAGTGTGTTGTTTAGTTCCACAAGGGTGGACATTAATAATGCCGTCGCGGTGAGGAAACTGAAGGTACAGAACCAAGGAAGCTCTGCCCAACACGTCTGTGCCGTAATAAAATGAAATTGAGTGATCAGAGTGCCATGCCTGTCCATTTATACTGTCACATGAATATTATCTGCCTATGGCTGCATTAACAGAGTTGCTTTTAGCCTATGTTTTCAAATTCTTCATATTTTTGGAGAGTAATTTCTCCTCCATTACATAAGCTGCTCTACAGGGTTTGCAACTGGTCAGACGCCACAAACTCCACCTATTTTATGTGCACAGAGACAAATCCTGGACATGGTAAGCCCAGTTCGTAGTATAGGCTTTGGACTTTCTTTAGTTTTTCTCGAGATAGATCGAGGCTCGGTAAAGTCTGGAGCTGCCATGGCAGGGCGTTAAGAACCATGAAACTAGGGTAGTGAAAACACCCCGTGACAAAGTCAATATGAGCCTGCTTTTGTTTGTAAACTGAGCCACAATTAATTTCACTAGTTTTCTGGATAAGTGAGGCGATGAAATGACTAAAGTATATCTGAGCACTGCTTTTGCTTATTAAACAGTGTATTTGGGAATTCAGGCATATAAAGTCTGAAGCATGTGTGGTGAAATGTGTCCCCATAAAGACTCCCGCATGTATCCGACACTCTGAAAGTGAAAGCCAATAGCTTCAACATTAACATCTTTAGCCTTCTGACTCAGTAGTCACGAGGAAAAACATGGCGCGAGGTTGGAGATTTGAGTGGCTACAGCATATATTTGTCATTAACTGCATCTAAAACAATAATCTTCCCTTGCAACATGCATTAGTGTGTGCTGATGACTGGCCACTCTCTAACAGGATCTTTCAGTTTAATATGGGGTACAGTTCTGCGTAATGTTTCAAATAGAAGTGCTATGATTTGAGAAGAGACTAAACCAGTGGACTTTCACTCTTGATACTGAAGCTCATGGAACCACTGAATTGAGGATATGATCACACTCTGGTGTTTGTCCCACTGTCACACTTATTCAAAATTTCATGAATACACAAAAATTCTATTTTCGTGTAGAAACTGCGTCTTGGTAACCAAAAGATGTTCTTTTTTTGGGTGTGTTCTTATGCTTGCCTATTTCAGTTTTGAATAATATGTGGGACATTATCAACCACAGATAACAGCCCATAGCACGATGGTGCAGTGGTTAGCGCCGCAGTGATTGGGCTTTACTGTGTAGAGTTTACATGTTCTGCTGAGGTTTGTGCATGATCACTCCCAGTGAAGGATTTCTGGGTAAAGCAGGTAAAAAAAAAAAAAAAACACGAGAGGATGGCCCGTGTTGGTTGAATATTGTAATCTGAAAAATCACTGGACAGGATAAAATGAAGGAATCCTTCAACGTTGCTGACAGGTGTTAAATTGTTACAAGCTGCTTGCTTGGATAAACTCTACACTCCTAAACAAATTAATTAACATCAGAATTAAAAAAATAAGTATGAAGATTAGATTACTTCTTTGCTCAATTAAAACCTTTTTTATTTTGGTGTTATCTCACAGTTTGACTATGCCTCATATCAATCATGTTCTGTCACTCAGCCGATCAGCAACTGCTTGTATTGTTTTCTGAAGCGACTCAGCGAATTAGCAGCAGGGATGAAAGATGTATTAGCTGCACCAGTGATTACCCTGAACTTCCACACCTCACAAAGCCTCACCAGCTTATCAGTGTGTCTGCAGAGGAACGGCTGTCTGAAAAATTCAAAGGAAAACTCCTTTATTTACCATCAAAGTCTAATCAACCTTGCAGGACCTCAAAAGGCCAGTCACTGTCTCCGACTGTAGGACTGACACACCTCTACACACTCCTGCATGCAAAAATGTTCATAAGACAGGCCCACGTGTTTAATTACTGTGCAGAGAACGCAAGAGGAAAGGGAATGAGTGCTCCAAAGAGAATCTGAAGAGTTTTAAGATGAGAACCAGTCTTATTCCAAAGTAGAAGATCCCATATGTCTTTGCAGAAGCTGCCCTGAGGCGCCGCCATGGTATCAGCTTTCCCAGCACTCTCACCATGGACACAACACACAAGCTCCAATGACTTGGGCCTGCAGGTCTAAGCTTCAAAGTCAGACTCCAAACCGAAACATTTGCACTTGTTGAACTATATTCACAGTAGCAGTGCACCAATATGTTTCTCAGCCTTTCAAACACCATTTTCTCCCTCATATCTCTCTTATTCATGCTTGTGCTCCTGTGGGGCAAACTCAGAGATGAATCTTTTGTTCTCCTGCTATTCTACATGTACAGGGGTTAAAAACACCTCTACACATCTGTCAGAACGATTTCTCTTTTCCCCATAGCCTTTGGTTGAACTAATCCTCCTCTCACACAAAGAGGCTGACAGAGACAGTCACCTTTTCTTGACACATATGTTGGACTTAAAGTAAAGTATGGAAGCATCAGAAACATGAATGCTCTAAACTGACACACTTACATACACTTTAAATAGGAATGAAAACATTTCAGGCAGTCAAGGGATTTGTTTTTGGATGGAAACAAATTTTCATTTGAGCTGCTCTAAAAATCCTAATTTAGATTCCTCTTTAGACAAAAGGAGGATATGACTTTTATTTAATCGTTTTTATTACACATATTATAACAATATTGTGAATGCCTATCATAAAATTAATCACAGATTCACTGGGTTGTTTAAGCATTATCAATGACAGGAGAGGATATTCCCCCACAAAGACTCCATGAAGGCTGAAGTTGACGCACGAACGATGACACAAATCAAAAGCACATGTTTGCACAACAGAATTCACGCATGGTCATTTCCACTGCAACGATTAACAGTCTTAATAAAACATGATGAAAAAGCAGCAGAGACGATTTGGACTCCTGCACTCATTCACGTCTGGAGCTGAATGAAGGGAGCGCAGATGCGCAGCCGACTGTGGCGCGGTTCATTCATTCAGATAGTTACCATCTCCCTCACCCACATATACCTAGATATTCAAAATTTGTTTGGGAACGATCGGACGGAACAATTTACGGAGAATAAAGACAATAAGCAATACAAAACAACCAGCAGTTTTCTCCCCGTTTTCCAGCTGCGGTGGAGTTGGGGTGGATCGGAGTTTTCTGCATTTACGCATCGCTGCAGCCCACAGAAACTCCCGCTAGAAGCAAAGGGAAGTCCTTCAAGCATTCCGAAGGAAAATCATATTCTCGGAGGAGGCCACTTACAGTTGTGGAGACTGGAGACAGCTCCATGAGCCGAGGCGAGTTGATGGAACTGATATTCCAGGGTGCGCGGGCGGTGGGGTCCGCCGTCGGGATGCCCGCTCCATTTAGGAGCCTTGAATCCATCTCAAGGTCCTGGTAGATAAAAGTCGGGCGTATTGGAGAGAGGTGGACTTGAAAGATAGCAAGTCTTCAGTGAGAGGAGCCCAGGTGGCCACTCATCATCGCCGCCCTGCTCTCATATCCCACACGTCCAGAGCTACTGGTGGTACAGCATCTGTGGAGGGGTGGGAAAGCCTTGCGCGAGCTCTCTTTATTTCTCGTCCAATCCCTGCTCCGGGGAAGCCTCACAGTGTGTCAGTGGGTCTGTGCATGTGTGCACAGACAGAAATGTTCTTTGCTTTTCTTGGTATGTTTAACTCCAAGGATCCACTGAAGCACTTCATCCTCATCGCATCGCCCTCTCACCCCCCACCCCTCCATGAAAAGAGATAAAAACCTATATGATTGTATTGCTTAGACGTGACTCATTGGGCCAAAGAGGCAGATTTCTGATGCTGGTACATGAGCAAGGAAAGGTTAAGTCCACAGTTAAATGTGCACTGCTGCTAAAACTAAAGGACAGGAGGAATGATAGACAATGAAAGGCTTAAAAACTGTTTACTCGTTGGGTTGATTTGGCCTGGTATGTGTGTGTAATGTTTTAATCCTTGAGGCAACAAAGATAGACAATATTAGTAATAATGGCCTTGTGATTCATCCACTAAACAACGAGGTAAATGTGACGTCTGTTAGGCTGTACCACCACAACACCTTACTTCTATGAGTTGTTTATGTTTCCTGATGAGTCTCAATGAAACCTCTGCCTTGCACTCATCCATCTGTCTTTCTTCCCCTGCTTGTCCATTGATGCAACTGGAGCTGATCCAAAATTAATATGACAGAAGGCGGGGTACACACTGGAGATGTCACCAGTCCATCACAGGGCCAACACACACAGAGAGAAACTCCAAAGAAATCTCAACACAGAAAGGCCCTAAGCCAGATTTGAATCAGTCTCGCTGTGAGATGCGTGCGCAAATGTCCTGGTTTGCATTCACTCTTCCATAAAGCTTATATATGCACCAAACTGTTCAACTGCTGGCACTTTAGTTTTCACATTGCTTTGCTGCTTGTGTACAGAGACATTTTAGAGTTGGCTTACTGAAATCAGCAGGCTTTGATAAAATGAGACAATTGAGAGAGTATTAGCAGTGAAGCAAGGCAGCCATTTATTTTGCTAAGAAGCTGAACAGCTGACAGAAAGATGGATTTGTGATTTGCAGAGCTGCACAGAAAAGCAGAAAAAAAATATTTTAGGGCATAGGCAATTGCCTCAACAAAGGCGGCGGACACCCACTAGGTAGATCTCTCTTTTTCCCAAAACATTGCAGTGAAGCCAAGCGCTGGAAATCACAACAGGACATGTCTTGATAAGATCTAAGAGTAGTTTTCCGTTTCTGTCCTACTATTTGGCGTGTGTAAATTGATGTCGACTTTGTGACAGATCACCTCCATTATTGTGTTTTTGTGCTTGCAATTCAATCATTCATTGTGATAAAATGCAAATGAACTCGGCGGCAATATAGTTTCCAGCAGATCTCACTCATGTGACCAGAGTCCAATGCCGGCAAAAGCCTCATTTGAATATTCTTGTGTGTGCACGTTTCTCTCGCAAAAATACATGCACACTGACAGTGTGATATATTTGCATGAGCGTGCTTTTTGACAGGCTTTATGCAGGATCTTAGGAAATCAGGTGATGGAGCCGATCCCGGCTGATTATACTGATCTGCTTAAAGTGTGCACACAAAGAAATGGGTGCTAACTTGAGAGACAGTAACTAGACAGTCACATGCAATCGCATTCACAATAGTGTTGACCAGAGTCACTTATTTAATTTCTTCAGCATGACAATCAGAGGAAGCCAGAGTCCCCAGAGAAAACTCACACATGTACTGGGAAAACATGCAAATTACAGAAAAGCGCACAAGGATGGAGTTTCGCTGAGAGGCGAGGAAGCTACAACCACGAATGTTGACATGGTGACACTGTAAACACATAACCTGGAATGAACAACGTATGAATAATTCTCCGACCTAATCCATTTATTTAATTTTCCCGCTTAATTTTCAAATCATTTTTTCTGAATATTTCTCTGGTGAGCTGCAGGTGGCTTAGAAGAAAAAAAAACCTAACGATAGGAAATGGTCATGAAAAAGCCGACACAGCACTGCGGGAGCAGAAGTGTACTGATTACACTGTCTCATGATTTCCGAGAAGGTACAACGGGTCACTCCAGAGGGTCATGAGGGAAACATGGAAAGAGAGAGAAACGCTTTGCTGAAACATGTTTGCGAGGCCGACCGCTCCCGGGTGCAAAATAAAGCATTTCTTTGACCTCCACAGATCCGAGATGACATTTAGCTGAGAGCATTTTGCCCCGTGGATGGAGGAAAGGGTGGCGAGGCTCCATGATAGATTGGGAATAATGGTCGATTGTCAACAGCAGAAGATGGATGTAGAGGAATTTCAGCATAACCACCTCCCAGTTTCGGTTCAGTCCAGAGAGAGGTGGATGGTCTTATGATGGCCCTCTTTCTGCTGATATAGCGTCTTTGTTTCTTTAACCTCATTTCTTTCTCACTACTCTATTTGACTCTGTTTGCCTTTAGGCTTGAGTTTGGTTTTTGCACATTAAAGCACACTGACCCAGTCCCTCATAACCCATTTCATTTTTTACATAACACCCTATTACACAGTCTTCACTTTTCAAAAGCATGTTAATAATGCTGCTTAATGCTCCACATTACAGCCTGACTGCCACTCTGCTTCCTTCAAATTCAGGTTAAATCTAACTTCAGGAATGCTGAATGTTGCTGTGAGCAAATTCTGAGAGACATCAGCTCCAGTTTAACTCCGCAGGAATTTTCCTGTTCGTCCTGTAAAAACAAGAAAGGCTAAATGAAAATTTGGAGCTTGTTTGTAAAAAGTATTTACCACCTTTTCTGGGCTTGACTCTTTATGCATGATTACATTTCACCAACTGAATACAAAATCCTTGTACATTGCAGATTATGCAAGTGTTGAACTTTTTTTTTTTTTTTTCATTTTGAATGAACCCTGAAACAAATAAACGTTATAGCAACCAACGCCACAGCTGCAAGACCCACAAACGATTGGTCCCATGATAGGAGGGCCGGGCTGATTATTAAGAGGATCAGAATCTGGGTCTGGAACTTACACAACAGTAGCATTATACAAACAATGCAACTAATACAAAAGCCAAAACAATGCCACTTTGTGTGATATGATCCCCCTCGTCCCTCCTCCATTCATTCCTAATTCCTGTTCAGGTTGTTTTGTCCTCGTCAGAGGTTCAAAGTTGAACCTATTTATCATTAGTTTCAAATACAGGGATCAGATTTTAAGCCGGGACATTCACTAATCTTGTTATCACTGAGTATATGTCAATATACAATATGTTTCATCATATAGCAAAATAAGCGACTTTATGTAAACTTGCATTAAATTGCATATAAACTGACAATATTTCTGCTGGGTGTGGTTACAGTTAAAGGAGCATGATGCACAAAGGGAACAAAAGGAAGCACAGCAATTGGATAAAAGAGGAAAAAAACCTAAAGAAGAGGATAACTGTATCGAAACTGAATACTTACTGACAGGAAGAAAAAAAAAAAAAGCTGTTGGCAAACCTACACAATATGGGAACCCGCAATTTATTAATCAGAAGGTGACGATTTAAATTATGAGAAATGTCTGAAGGTGAAGACAATGATAAGATCACCAGAAGCCCGAAGCAACCGATGGTTAAATGGTACAATGACAGGAAGCTTGAGCATGAAGTCAAAACCAGATTGAGTTTGCCGAGACAGACAGCAACGGTATTATCCTGCTGCAACGATGATTGACAATCTGCATCTACCCAAACTCTAGCGGGAGCCAGATATTGTGCATGTGAAGACTTAAGGAGCTCTTAGAGCACAAATTCAGAAAGGGTTTAGATTAAAAGTGTCAGACGTATTTAGGTTAATGGGCCACATACAATCCAGTTTGATCCTCACTGACACTGTGTGACCTTCATGAATAAATCAGAAAAAGTTGTTACTTTTACTGAAAAAATTTAAATCGACACCCTGGCGGGTCAGTTTTGGCCCTCGGGACATAGATTTGATCCCCCTTAGTTGGCTGAGAGGTTAGCATTTTGGTAATTCTCCTCATTAGAGCCACTAAAGTTACTCCCCAAGCAAGAATTTTCCTTTCAGAACCCTGGAAACCACAGAGGAAGAACCAGATGATGGAAACTAAAACAAGGCTGCAGTCAAATTGCATTGACTTGACGAGAAGGAACTTAAGACAGATGACGTGAATAAAATCCCTGTGGATGAGTGGCAGCAGGTCAGGTTGAAGGACATCACAAGGAGACTTCATTGTTAAGTAAAACTCAATTCAATCGGTCAGCCAGCTCTACGTCATTCTGCCCTATATGTGTTAGATACATCCGGCACTAAAACTTAATTTGGTTCATTAACCTGACTGATGCTGAGCTCTGAATGTGCATCTCCATCAAATGTAATTGTTCCCGTTTAAAAATGACTGCACACAACTGTCGGTCAGTGACGCTGCCGGTGAAGAACTGAATTCATTTAATTAACTTGCACACATAAAGATTATATTGTATTTATACCTCTTGGCTAGAATTCAACCAAGTGAATATAATTGCAGTTTACTTTCTAGAATAATTTAAAAAAGAAATTACAAAAAGAAGATCTTGATGGTTCCGACTTTAAATAATCATATGAATAATTGTTGTGCTTCTCCCACAACAGTTTCTCTTGTCTGCACTTATTAATAATTTACGTACGGAGCCCCTAAAGGGACATGTAAAAAAAAAAAAAATAACTTTCTCGTGCGTACGCGAAACTATCTGGTATCATTGTTTATTGGATAGCATTTTACCTAATCAACATGAAATTAGAAAACAGCGGTATCATGTACGCCTAGCTTATCATGAGTTAGCTGGTTTAAAGTACTTTCAGGAATGACAGGAGTGTGTATTTGTACGGTCACGTGAAACTTTCTCGTGCCCACCAGATAGTTTCATGTGCGCAAAACTTTCACGTGCACACATGAAACTTTTGCGTGTGCAACTTTTTCGATGTCACTTTAGGGGCTCCGATTTTACGGCATTAGCCAAAAAAAAGCAGCGAAGAACAGCAGCGGGTTGACGAATGAGATGAGAGTGTGACGATGGAGGGAGAAGTTTCTGTTTGAAAAACTGTGGCATGGACAAGAACACGGCTGTGTGCAAACATTCAACACTAATTCAATATTTCAACAGATCATGTCCTTGAACTCGGTGCCAATGTAAGTGCAAATTGTTCCTGTGTTGTATATTGTATATTTGAGCAACATGCAGGGTCAAAAAAAAATTGCAAATGTCCTAGCATATGTAAGTCTAATTATTCATTCATCAACCAGTTTCAATTGAAAAAACGTTTCTTTGTCTATTAAGTACTGAGATGCAATTAATTACTTTCGAAGTCCTAATTAGAATATGGCTTTTAATCAGGTCTCACCACAAATAATGATACATGCTGTGCTTGTTCTGATTTCATGAAACACCATCAACATTTAAAACTCCCCAAGAACATGTTGTTCTTTAAAATCTGATTTAGATGCTGTAAATCATGTTAATGGGGAGTTCTTTGCATATCCATCCTGGTATTAGGACGGATTTTCATGGTGCAACCACTCAGGATTTATAATGTCCAAAGTATGCAAAGCAGAGTTTGACTCAAGTGAGCTTCTTTAGCAGAATAAATCAGCTATTAAGAAAGAAAAAAACTACTTAATGTTCTGGGATTTTTTTTTTTTTTTTTTTTTTTTTATTACAA
>OMNM01001108.1:2476-15370 GCA_900302745.1 Parablennius parvicornis
CATCATCATCATCATCTCACACACACACACACACACACACACACACACACACACAGCTATCTAGACATTCATACTTCTACACATACAAATATATAACACATATCTAGTGAAACATGTCTGAAAGGGGGTAAGGTAGAAGTTAAACTTATTTAATCCTTCTCCACTCTATATATACAGTATGTGACTATTTTCATGCACTGTTACTGTACTTTCCCTCTGCTGATGGTAAAACTCCTCATTTCGCTCTAGATGTCTTTCATTACCTCCTGTAGCTGCTATGTAATGTGTAGGAACGTGTTTGGCTTCCTAAAGGTTCACATCCATTCTCTTTGATACTTGCACAAACTTGTGGAGTCACTTAAGAGGGAGATTTTTCTCTTTATTTCTCTTCACACAAACACTTCCTGCAGGATAAATCCACACGTTGGTCCAGACTGTTTGTGTTTACCGGAGCTTTTTCTTTCTAATGAAGCCTCGGTCAGGAGTGTAGACTCTAATGATGCTTGTTCCTTTAGCTGTGAGCATGGACTGGGAACTCCTTCAGCCCCAGATGGTATTTGTGAACTAACTCAAAATAAATTACAGATCCCATGTTCATCGTAATGCAAGAGCATGTCACAGAGTGCAAAACGGCTGGACGTATTTTACAGATGTTCAAGTTCTTCCTGCACAAATAGCAACACTGCCGCACTTTGAGTTTAGTGTGACTGAACTACCGTATTCGGTCTAAAATCTGACTAACGTTGAGAAGTGTCCAACATATTCTAAATGTATGTCTAAAACGCCAAATACAATACAGTCATTTCAAGGCACTTTTACAGGGAAAACCCAACAATTTCACATGAATAAGCAGAGGAGACGGTTGAAGGGAAAACTACCTTTTAAATGGAAGAAACCTGCAGAACCAGACTCAGAGGTGGAGACTTTCTGCTTTAGAGGACCGAGGAAAAAAAAAACCATAGGACAGACTGATTCAAACCCTGGTTCCAGTAGAGGAGTATTCAGTTCAATACACATTAATCCACTCGCTGCAGAATGAAAGATATAGGTTTTGTTTTTCATATTTTTTCCATTTCACTGTATTTTGCAAATTGACTAAAATTGTCTATGTTGGAATTGTCACAAATTTCAGTTCTATTTCTTTGAATTTGCAAAAACTTTGACTTCTTCAAACTTATACGTTGCACAACAACAAAGAAACGTTTAAATTTAAAGGTTATAATGGCACTATTGTACTGCTCTGGCAACACTCCACTCAAGATGAAATGGAGATGTTTGTGGTCCCTGAAGTAAAATGTGTTTGACACCCCTGCTCCAGAGTTTTAGTCAGGAACTTCAGACAACCCGAGGATCAGTTCCATCACACCTGAGACTGATATCACGTGTCACTCAGACGGATTAGCTTCTCATGAACTCTCATTCTATCTGTCCTTAATAAAATATACCTAATGACGCTGACCTGGACAACTCCCCCCTCTTATTTTTTAAAAACAACGCTCATCAATTTGCATCTCCTCTGTTTCCCCTCCTCGTCTGAGCAGGAATGAATAAGACAGGACAATTAGCACTAGCAGGTGGCCAACTTCAAACCGCTGAACGTTGGGAGGTTAAAAAGCCTTAATACCAGACCACAAGCTGCTAACCAATATCCAAGTCTGCCATCTTCCAACCGCTGCCCAAGGGAGGAAGAGAAGGAAGGAGAAGTAATCGTTTATGGCAGGGAGTGAAAAGTAGTGCTGCGTGAAACCACCAAAGGTAAAGTCTCTGGGTGACCGTATGTCAACTGTCTGAATAATAATCTGAACTCAGAAATGGAGGCTTTCATTCAAGGCTGGTAGTGTGTATATTAATTCATTATTTTCTTTTGGATGTAGACCAATTTTACAGCCATTCCATCAGTGCTTGGTAGTCTATTACTCAGAAGTCAAAGGAGAAGTACTATCAAGACGATGAAGTAGCTATTATTCAGTACATTTGCTCAACTCAAATAACTGTTTTGACTTTATATACACACATACACACACACACACTTGACTGCACACATGCACTAACCAAAATCTGGCAAACATTTTGTAGTAAAAGCTCAAAGAACTCCCTTTTATTCTGCTCATATATCTCAAAAGTGGAACGTATTGTACTTTCTCATGCTCCACAGGTTGCAGCGTTTGTCTTCCAACAATGTCTTAACATACAAAAAAAAAAAAAAAGGTCATCACGACAGGTGTAGTTAACATTAAGGGTTAAGGATGTTTTGCTTTTGAGCCAAAGAACATTCACACTGCTTTATTTATGTTCAGTAGAAAAAGACGGAGGCAAGATCTGAACATATTTGACACGTATGTAATTTTTCGCACATGCAAAACATTTGGTTTTCAGTGGTTATACCTACTTTTCAATGGGCGTAACCCCCCACCCGTCATCCGTCTTATCAGACCCACACATCATGAGCTCAGCTCTCTGAGATTTCTATTTCACGTATCTTAACCATGTGGTGCCATAAGATGTAGAGCCTCGGGCTCAGTGCTGCTGAAAGTTTGAGTTCTCTACTGACAGAAGGCACATGGAAGCGACTTGAGAAAACCAGCTTCTTCTTCAACAAAGACTCAGAGTCATGGGGGGTTGGAGCCAAAACCAGTTAACACTGGATGAAGGCTCAGTAAATGTGAACTTCTAGTCACACAGGACAAACACAGAAAGACCATCATGTACATTCAAAACCGCAGGAATTTGAGATTAAGCAGTTAACCTCAGAGCTTCCCTCTATGAGGCTGCTAATCGCTCCAAGTTCAGCTCCAACTTAATAAAAACACTTCCACTCTGTTGGGGCTTCATTCTGGAAGACCACAGATCAGAATATATTCAGAGTTGAGCAGACCTGACCATACGCTCGATCCATTAGTTGAGCCGAGGGAGGCAGGGAGATCTGAAAGAATTGACGAGTCACAAAATACTAGTGTCTCTTCTCCAGCTGCTGCAGGTTTAGTGAAGTTGGGAATCTCTCTAGACGAGGGGTCCGCAAGCTTTATGACCGAAAGACCTGTTTCCGTTACCGTCCACTAAATCAAATTCACATGGAGCCGCAAATCGTATTTAACTTTTAAAATGAGGCCAAACCACTTTTAAAGTTTCATATATAATTTTTATATATGAACATAAACTGTGTCTTAGGTTGCGTCCATGAAGTTTCAGTTGCAGTTTGTAAATTGGGACTTTTTTAAACAAAACTAAACTTTTCCTGTAAACATGGCCAAGGATACTTTGCACTACTCATCAGTCCCAAAGTGACTGTATGGTCACTGGTTGTGCGAAACACTTGGTAAAATACTTGAAGATATAAAGGTTAAGATTCTTCATTACCTGCTTTAATGTATTTCTGTTATTTCTCTGTAAAGCACTGTGAATTGCCCTGTCTTTCAATAGTGCTCTATAAATACATTTGCCTTCCCTATTCAAAGCAGACCCTGGAAAATGCAGATTTTTAATTTTATTTTATCTTTTAATTGTTTCAGCTCCTGCTTTTTAATGAAAAGGTGCTTTTGGCTTCATTGGAGAGCACACTAACAGCCTTTCTTAGTGGTTCTCAACGCATTATTTCTTTCTAGGCCTCTTCAATGGCTTCTGAATTTAAAGAAAAAACTGGACACACACACACGCATGCACACACACACACGCACACACACAAGTGTATCACAGCCAAGTTAAACCTTCACAGTGATTCTATGATTGTCTCACAAAACTACACAAGCTTCCATACTTCTCTCTAACAGTGAATGATCCAATTTCAATGAAATTTTACAAGATTTGGCAATAAAGTTATATTACTAGTTTGATAAATAATGCTATTTTCTCTTTGTATATCAAAATAAACGCCCTACTGTCAGATTGAAAGCCCTTGTAACATCTTTCACAACCTTGCACTTGGTTTTGGCCTCGTCTTATTTAGTTATCATGATATTAGCCATCTGAAAAGCCGCAGTATGCGAAACGCTTCAACGCCCCACCGTGGATGAAAAATGACGTCCAGACAGCAGGACGTCTTCACCTGCGTCCACGGAGCCCATGAAGAAAGATTCAAATTAGAGCTTTTTCAAACAGATGGAGACCATCAGCTTGAGCACAGGTGGGCACATGTGAAGAGTGTGGAATCCGTGGAATAATGTTTTAATAAAAACGAAGCAGAAGCTGCATGTGAGCTGGCATTTCGGCCTGGAGACAGTCGGTGGAGGCTTCCATGAGCATAAAGGTGAAAACTGAAAACCAAATGTCACTCTGCCAAACGCAGTTTTGAGCTCAAACCAAGATATTGTACCTCTTCATCGAGGCAACCTTTGAGCCAGAGAAAAACACGTTATTTTTGTTTCTCTGCTTTGCTTTGATCTGCACAGGAGAGCGTCAGTATTTTTAAAGGGTGAAATTTCAGCTTTCATTCAAAGTGCTGTCTTATGCATTCCATGTGTGCCCGGCTCCGTCTACACTAAGGATGAGTTATCAGGTTGACCCAAGAAAAACAGTCTAATTTTGCCGCATGTGTCGTCCAGCACCACATGATAATGATAATCATTGTTTCAGAGCAGGAAAAGTGGTAAACATGTACGTGTTGATAAAAACAGAACGGTTGCCCTTCGGTTCATTCCAGCACACTCTTTCTCGTTTCTCGGATCTTTTCAGGTTCTTGGATCTCGCATTGCAACATTAATGTTGTTGAGTTTTGTCTGGGAAATGCATTAGGCAAAGCAGAACTTATGCCGATTTCTCCTTTATAAATCCAATTAGGATCCTTTAACCTCGTCTGGCTTTCCGTTCTTTCCCTGCTTGCATATCTCCCATTAATTAATTGAGTCTTGTGTGAGGAAATGGTTGGTGTAACGGCCGTGACGCTTTGATCCTCAATGTTCTCGGAGCTGATATGAGCTGCCAAACATGCAACACTTAAGTTGTAGCAGACAGTTGTTATTTAGATTGTGGTTATTTGAAATTTTTCCTCCATTTGGGCCTCTTTTAGTCAGAGTCAGCCCATTGCACAGCTTGTCCAGCGTCTGGCTTGGTGATACAAAGCAGAGGTCTGGTTTCACAGCAGGGCCCCAAACCGATGGTTCTGATTGGCTGCTCGGCTGAATGGCTGACTGGAGCCTGGGTGGGAGACATTAGCTGTCCATCTCTTATTGAATTGCCCTTCGTGGCTGCGTTTGAAAGTGATACAGGGAAGCTGGCGAAGGATCAGGGCAGCAGCAGGGCGACCCCTCTTTGATGTGGCAGGGGGAGAAGTTTGCTTTCATTAGGGCTCGTGTCACGGGGGGCCAGGGTGAAGGACGGGGAGGCTGCCCGGAGCGCCCTGGATGTCAGGTGGTAACGCACTCCCTCGTTGATGCTTCAGGTTAATTTGTTTGACAAAGAGAAGTTAGCGAAAACGCTCCGAGGAATGTTTGGGCCTGAGCCCAGCCATCCTCTCCAACTCCTTATTCCTTGTGCAAACAGAAAATATTTCACATTTTGACAACGCCTCGCTGAGTCCCTCATGTTTCTTTGTGCAGATATTGCCATTTCTGTTAACATGAATATTTCTCTGTGTTCCAAGCTGAACCAATACCAGGACTGTAATGTAATTTAAAGCGAACCAGGTTCTCTCTCGGTTTGGCCGTTACATAAATGCCATCTGCTCCCTGCTTTTTATATTGTTCTTGACCATCGGTATGCAGCGGGGTCTGGAGGACCCGTCTACAGGGGGGCACAAATGTTAAACCTGCCATTCCTCCATTCACTGAGACAAATTAGCCACGTTAGTGTGGCTGACTCCAAAGGAAAACCAGCAGCCATTTGTCTGGAGGACGGCCATGCTTTCACCCTCTACCCATGTTATCCACTTTGCTATGTTGTGAAACAGGCATGTGGGCCTCATTAGATGGCAATTGATGCGACAAAAAAAAAAAAAAAAAAACTTCAGGTTTTTCAGGAGGAGGTCGGCACAATTAGTTCTCAGTCAGTACGCCCGGTGTATCATATTTTGTGGGCCTCAGGCACAGGAAACCAAGTATTGGGAATTAAAACACAGTAAATCTGTTGCGGCCTCAACCGGGTCAACTTCAGGTTCACCTTTATTTCTGTCTGCCGGCGGAGAAGCTGCCTGCAGTCTGACCCTCCAAGTCGTCTGGGGTCTGCAGGCAGAGTGCCATAGCGGTGGTCTGGCGCGTACGTCACAGCGCCTGCTGCCATTAAGAGTGGCAACTGTGGCTCCATAAAACACAGCTATGACTCATGGGGGAGCCTACTGTATTTCGTGGTCAGAGGAGATGGCAGTGAGGCGAACAGGAGCCCGGCGACTGGTTGTGCTCCCGCTGAAGCCGCTTGACAAAGTCGCTGGAGTTTCGAGCAGGAGCAACATTTGCTGAAATATTACAACTATGAAAAGGACTTAAGAGTTTCCCACCAGGTGAAAGAGGAAATGGTGTTCAGTAATGTGTGAGAGGAAGTGCACCCTGAAGGAAAGTCCTGTTGTTTTGGTTTAGGGTTTTGTATAGTTTCAGGGTTTTTATATATATTCAAACATGCTTTTAACATAAATCTGTTTCAGTAGAGCAGGTTGTGTTTCAGTCCCAAGGTTTGTAATTTGATCTCCCGTCTTTGCCAGTTTATGTGCCACGGGGTTCCTCGGGTAAACTCTTGAACCGCTTCAAGAGTTTCAACCTTCTTTTGTGTGATAACTGATAAGACCAGAGCATCTCGAGGACAAGACCAAGACTTTAAGGTGCTGAGACTGAGTCTTGAAAATGTGGCTGGTCTTGAGCACTACAACACAGTATTAATAAATAAAAATTTAAAAAAAAACTTGCACGTCAATTCCAAAACAAATCTATACGGATCAAATATCTGTCAGCCTTCTTAACATTTGCTCTGTTTGTTGATCTCCTGAAAAACGGTTCTTTAAAAACCCAAATGTTTATTGAAACTCCAACAATGATGTTAATTTTCATATTTTTTTCTTTTCTTTCTTTTAGTAACAACGAATATAGGACATGGTGAATTTGACATTAATGCATCATCTTTTTTTTTTTTTTTTTATTCATTTGCATAAAATATTTCCACTGCAAAATAATGTTTCATGTAAAACAGGATCCACAGGCTGCTGAGCACAAATTGTTGAAAATAAATGTTCACTAATCTTAACCTTTCTAAGAGGCTTTATTGATTAAAATATAACAGAAACAAACACTTTTTGTTCACCGACACCACCTGAACCGCTGTTAAACAAAAGTCTGAGTGACTTTTGTAAAAAAAAAAAAAAAAAAAAAAAAGATCTGGCTGGGAAGCCGTTTCTGTTTTATATCTTCATATAAAACAAAATGGAAATCCACAGCATGTGTCATCAGCTTTGGTGAGGTGATTGCAAACACCCGCTCCTCCCTTCTTTTCTTTTACCTCACTCATCCTCCTTTCTGTTGAATCCCCCCGTTGTCTCCAGACTTCAGGCCCTTCCTCCATCTCTTCACCTCTGTGACAAAGCTCATGACCTCAGCGGGAAGAGATGTGACAAAGTCTTGGCATGGCCCTCTGCGGCCATTAGCTCATGTGAATGGGCCGCGATATAAACCATATGACCCAGTCAGAAGCATGCGAGGAGTGAACACTATGCAGCTTTTCCTCCACCTCAGGACGACTTGATCAGGCTGTTAAAATTCCCCACAGAAAGCTATCTCCTGCTATTACCGTATTTCCCTTCCCTCTGTAACGGGGCGCCTGTTGGAGATGGTACAGAGCAAACAACTGGCTTTTGTGAATGCAGCTGTAATGAAACCATCGCTGGACTGGGCCTCCTCATGCACTCACATTTTCCACGGTTGGCATTTACTTGTGTGTTTACTCCCTGTGAGGCCTGTGAATCAGACTGAGCGATTGTTTAGCAGTCGAATGTAAATGATCGTAACATGTCGATCTGGCTTCATAGTCCAGCTGCCGTGTTGCGTTACTCGAGACAAGGACGATGTATACATGCCCAATTTGTTGACGCTATGACTACATGACTACCATCACAGAGCGTACACGCAACAGCATCAGTGAGGTCTGAAAGTGGCTGTTCGATATCCTCAGTTTCTTTTTCCTCAGTTTTTTTAATCGATTGGTAAAAATGTCTGTTTTTATAAAAAAAAGTCTCTTTTTATAAAAATATCTCTCTTCTGTTTTTAGCATCAGCAGTCTGTAAGTGTACTGTCTTAGAGGTTTTAGGGTTAGATCAGATTAATGTATCTGAAATTTTGTTATGGAGGCAAAATCTAGAAGAATTAGCTGTGTTTTTTGTTTTTCTTATATTTGAGTCTCTACAAAATGAAAATCTTGCTTAAACTGTGACTTTGAACACTAAACTAGTGCTCCTGAATAAAATATGATGCTATAACAAATAAGGTCTAATGAGCAAAGCTACTTTTAATTAATTTTACATGATGGTTGTTTCAGAAAGGTTTTGCGTTGACATCGCAACATTTTGAAATCGATCTCTGTTTTCACGTAAACATCAGAACCACTGACAACAATGCAGTTTGCATGTAAAGACACTAGTGGGTGCTGTTGTTTGTTTCTGTTATGAAAAAATGCAAATGCATGCAGAGAAGAATACGCTATGAACATTAACAATGTAATTGTATGGACAGACGACCAGGTTAGATTATTACGGTGACTGTTAACCGTGAAACTACCAGGACAATATGGACGGGGAGTCATGACTCCCTGGAGGCCGCCATTGTTGTTTTTGTCTATCTACTGAGCATGTGCAGAACAACAAGTTACTACGGCTGTGGTGCGCAGTAGCAGCATTTTGGAAAAGTGGCGCTTTCCCCCGTTTCCGTGAAGACAGAGCATTATCAAAAAGTTGTTTCCAGTGAGTCCTGGCACCATTGTCGTCAAAACAGTTCCACAAATTGCTGCTCAGAAACATGACATCACTGGTAATGTTTATATAAAATGAGAGCTCACTGCCTTTTTAAAGGCAATTTTTCCGTTAAAATACTTTGAATTACATGTTGACAGCATTCAGTAGAATTGAATGAGAGATTGGTGAAAGCTTTTATTTATTGACCCTTTCTAAAAACTCACTTACAGCCTCTTTATTTGGAATGAAAGATCCTGTCTGTCAAGGATTCATCAAAGCAACGCATTTCTCCCCAAAGATGAATATCCTGTATCTGCTCATATCTGCAGTATTTATTCCCGTTTCCATCATTCCAGTTCCCTGGAAAGCCAGTCGAAACTGGATCTTTGGCCTGTTTCTTCAGACAACCTTCCTGAGAACTGAGAACTATTCCAGCGTTCCCTTTCGAAGCCTGTTGGTTTGAATCTTCTTGTCCAGCTGAGGATTGTGGTGTGTGAGTTACAGGGAACATTTTTGAAAAAAAAGAAAGCCAGAGAATGAGGACATTACATCGCCTCCTTCAACAACAACAAGCTTTCTTCTGTCCGGCCACCTCTGAGCAAAGCTCATCGCAACAAACAGATCCCACAAGGTTCAGAGACGATAATGCCTCCAACTGTAATGCTATTTATTTCCCCAAGCCCTGCACTCACTGTTCTTCAGGCCTCACCACCATAATGCTGAGACAGACTGAGCCTGACTGAGCAGACTGAGCCAATCAGGCCCATTCAGCTGCCTCCTGTCACTCATTGTCTTCATCCTGCCTAATACAGACTCATCCGCTTTCTGTTTTCCATGGATTGATATGACGAAACTATCAACAGGTGAGACAAACAAGAGAAAATGCAGCATAATTAATTCAAGTGATAATATGAAAATTTCATTGCGTTTTTCTGTCCGTTTACACGACGACGGTCCTTGGAATTACTGAAAACGCCACTCGTGGCCTGGTACGCCAACTACAGTGCTTGTCACTGTTTCTGCCGTTGCAATTTGCTTTGTCAATGCAAAACTTCTCTGTAACGTGGTGGAAACGGGACCTTCGTCAGCCTTGTATGTCTCACTTCAACTCTTTAAGGAAATGAGGACCAGGGGAACTTTCTGTGAACATGTCTTGATTGTGAAGGCTGCTAGCATCATTCCCCACGTGGCCACGTGTTGTACAAATGCTGGATAATCATCTCCTTCCAGCTAATAGAGGAGAAGTTCTGGAAACAATGTGCTTTGGATTTAAACTCCATTAAGGTGCCACTTTTAACAGGATCTCGTCACTCTGATGACAGTAGCGGAAGGAAAGCTTCATTAGTGTCACTTTTCAAACAAGAAATGATTTTTGGCACACAATAATGGGGTAAATACAGAGCAGGAGAGTTGTTTTGTGAGATTGTTAACATCTTGAGACGAACAAAGACAACAGGCTGACGGCTGCCCACGCCCCCCATTTCCCCAAAGATTAATGGAAGGAGACCGAAGGGAAGCCACAGCTCTCGTATTGTTGGACCCTTAGATCACATCTGTCAAAATATTATAATACCATTGCCTGCAGCGCTTGGTTATCTAATTTGGATTATAAACTGTGTGTATTGGACAGACACTGTCTGGGCTATTATGATAGGAGGAGTTTGTTTTTGTTAATAATGCAGTTATACAATTATCCCTCAATACGATAGTGTGGCCGTCCTCCTACTCCAATGCATTTTATAAATGCAGAAGGTGTGATCAGAAAGTTTTGGAACTTCACCATTAAACTTTTTTCTTTTTTGGTCAAACATTAGTTTTTAAGTGGTCATGTTCTGCAGCGTCGCAGCACTCCCATGTTTTCATTTCAAGCCTCTAAAGAGAGCGGAACTTTGTTTCCGCAGTCACGTGGACCAATACAGGCCCAGTAGTTGCATTTTCTTGTGTTTGTTTACACGACCTGGTTCTACCTGGTCCGGACGCTTCGTCTTCTCCTGTGGCTATAAAGTCAGATGCCAGAGTGACAGTCTTTACCAAAGAGGCTGCAGGTATGGGTCGTCGCCGTCTGATCTGGTCAGAAACACACAATAATAATGAAGAACTGCTGGATTAGGGCTGTACAATATATTCAAAATGTATCTTTATGGCATTATCAATTGGTAAAATATCAATATCCAAAACACTGAACTGCAATAAAAAACGCATTTCTTTTTTAAATTGATAAATTATCGATAATAATTGATAAATGTTAATTGTGCAAGTTCTGGTCTGATTCATTGCTTATTTTCTAAGTAAAAACCGAATGATTGTCAAAATATCTGTTAGTTGCAGCTTTGTGTTTTAACTTGTACGCAACCCAGCCACACAACTTTTTATTACCTCGTATATCTTCACTTTGTAAATAGTAAAAAAAACTAAGCAGCACTAATTTCTGCTGATACTTCGTATCAAGCTCATGTGGTCGATGTTTTTGGATGATTACGTGCATGTGTGAGGAACAAAACTGCACTGCTCTAGCACAAGAATAAATGCTACAGACACATTCAGATAATAGCAGTGTTTTACTGTCTGTAGTGGAAAAAAGAAACGGTGGTTTAGTCGTCCCCGCTGTTCCTCTAAAACTCTTTGTTCAAGCTATCTATTAACCAAGCCAGAGCTTTAACACACACCTCTCTGTGCCCGTGGCTTTTCACAGCCCTATTGTGTGGTCTCTGTTTTCCATCACAAACTTGTGTTGTTAGCTACAGCTCGCATCCACTGCCACTTATTGGCCAGAGGGAGCTGTTGGTGGGACCCGTTTACAGCCCGAGGCAGCAGCGCCCCTGTTCCATAAAGAGATATTTAGCAAGTTGTGCTGCATCGGGGGAGATCGGGGTGGAAAATAATGGATGCTGCAGATCTGAGCGTGATGAAGACGGCCACTTTGAAGTCCATCAGCTCCCTTCGGCCTTCGACCAGGAGTTGCGATTTACAAGCAGGTCTCAGACTGCATTTCTAAGCGTATGTCACTGTTCTGTGGTTTCCTTTTCTGGGCGTGTGTGTACGTAGCAGCGGCTGTCGGTGCGCTGCGATTCCGCCCCGAGCTGCAGGGTTTTATGGGAATTCCTCTGGACAGCCACCTATGACTTTATGAAACACTTAAATTCGTCTAATTGAATTTCCACATTTGGTGGTTGGTTGCTCCAGGTTTGTCCATCACCGCAAAGAGGTACCGGAGGAGCGAGCTCCACTAAATATAAGGGGAGAAAGTAAATGTTAATCCTACGCCTGCGTGCATGTGAAAGTGAGTGATTGGGAGGAATTTCATACGAGCGGACGTGTTGAGTTCTTGTAGGTTATTTAAGCCTGGGTCTTTATGGCGTATCAAGGTAGTCGGGGCGTGAGAAAATGTTGTGTTATTAGCAGAGAATCATGAAGTCCAGGACATCATCAGGACATGTCGACTGTACAAACTGTTGATTAATAGTTTCTGATTGACGGATAAAACAGTAAGCGGTGCATTTATGTCGTCTTCACGTATCATCTGTTATGTGTAATGTATTTTTCCCACAGGTCAGGCTGGGGATTTTTCTGGCAGAGGCTTTTGAAAACGAGTTTTTTCGCTGGGATTCGGGGTGTTTAGAGAGTGTTGGCCGCCCTGCTCCATCATTTACTTAATAGTGCGTCTGCAGTTTCCAGCTGTTTGGAATTTGTAGCCGAGGCCTATTTGTTTGGAGTCAGACTCCAACCGCTGCACTTCAGCACCGAGGCCTCAGCGAGGCCGTCCTGCTGCCAGACTCCTCCAAGAATGTGAGGTATAAGGGAACAAACTCCTCGGCAGATAAAAGACTGTAAGCTAAACACTTTTTTTTTTTTTAATGTGGTTCTATCACTTCCTTTGATCACAGTCGTGTCATTGTCCGTTACGCGATCTGTAGTTTTTGGATCCGTTCTGTTTCTTCTCTGCTTTCTGTCCACTGGACCAAAACACACAAACACTTTTTGTTTTTTTTTTTCAGCTCCTGGGGTCCCCACAAGATGAACTGAGAGCAGAGAGAGTG
>OMNM01001108.1:15705-33055 GCA_900302745.1 Parablennius parvicornis
CGATCCACAACGCTTCATCCGCATTAACGCGGAGCGCTAAGTCTCTTCAGTGGCACTCATCGAGGCAGGACCATTTTGGCAAAGATCATCTAAGAATTAGCCGGTTTCCCTGAACGACACTCCTCTCTGTCATGTGGAGGCTCACCTCATTAGAGCGCCACCTCTCTATCAACCCCTCATGTCAGCTTTCATTACCGAGCGCAGGGGCAGAGGAGACGGGCGGAGCCTCCTCGCGTCATCATCTCTGCCATCCAGCGTGGTTTTCAGATTATTAATGAAGCGTCTGTGATGCGCCCGGGCCCGATGTCCCGGAGGTCACGTAACCGTTTTACAGTTATTGGAGAAAAGGGGCTAAGTGGCTCATGAAAGCGGCTGTTAAATAAACACCCGCTCCACTTTAAGAAGAAGGCTGTGAAAAGTTTTTTTTTCTTTCCGACTCTCCACCTTCTCTTTGAAAATAATTAGTGTAAGCTGTTTTCTCTCAATCAATTTATTAGCAAGATGAGAAATGTTACCAGACTCTGGAGACGAATAATCAAGGTTACTGAAAACATACAAGATTAAATTAATTTATTCAGGAAAAGCAGATGTACTTTGATGATAATAGATGTAAAATAACATTAATGAGTCTGTAACACTTTGAGATGAGTTAATTATTGTTGTGGCTGTAGGTGAGTAAATAGCAGAGCAGAGAAAGTGGGTTGTTCTGTTGGCAAATAAACGATTTAAAGGATTTTCTGCTCAAATCTCAGTTCATAACACTGAAGAACAACTTCAGTGCTGCGGAACAGTTTTAATTCAATGCAAGGATCCAACAGCTTATGAGACATACTGATTTTATTATTGATATGTTTATTGTTCACTGCTATCCTGTCACCACCAACAGGCACAGGTACCTCTCATAAACATTAGTCCTCAACCATTTATGATTTCAAGAATGTGCAAAAACCACCATAAAGCAGAGAAATAGTGCTTTTCACAAACACTGGCAACAAGTACATAGTTCTGCACATGCTCAGTAGATGGACAATGTCGATATTTGCCTTGACTCCCAGTTCATATTCTCCTGGGACTTGGAAGTTTTCTAGTTGAGTCACCCGTTGCAGTGTTTTTGTCATTTCCGTATAAATAGACATCCTTTTCATAACACTGCCGTGTAACGCAAAACTTTTCTGAAATGAAACTACAAAAACGATGCGTTTTTACTTGAAGTATTTAAATAACTGCTAGATATTTAAAATAGAGTTGTCATAGAAATAAAAGCCATAAAGAAAATTACAAACTCGTCATGAGAAGGTTAACCCTTACCGTGGATTTTGTCATTGTACTTTTAGCACATTCCTAAACATCTTCGACATTTAAATGTGTAATAACCGGATTAGCTATTGGGCCAGTATGTCTTCTCTTTCAGCTCTTGTCTTATCTGTTGTCTCATCCTTGTTAACATGTTATCTCCAGACAGTCTTCAGATCTGCTACACACTGCTACATGTTTCTTCTCACTCAACAAAAGTAATTCTCGGTTCTCACCGGTCAGACTTCAAAGTCACTGAGACTTCTCGTGTTGTCGATAATGATGGCCTTTGGAATACCGTCAAGAATTTACTGGTTACCAGCTCCTCTTTAAAAAAGAAAGTTGGAATCTTAAAAGGATTGTTAATTAGAGTTGCACAAAGTATTGCAAAAGTATTGTTCAAAAACATTTTTATACATATTGCAAAAGCCTGATTATTAAAACACAATACAAAGTCACTTCATATTGCACAATTACTCATTATCATGCATGCCTAAAGTTAATCTCACATGACTGAATTGTCTATGAACAATAATGGTATTTTAATGTAAATGTAAAGACTTTGGGTTAAGATTTTGGAACCCACTTGGTGTTTTAAAGGTTTATAGCAGATCTTTCTGGCCCTGTTTAAAAATTTCAGGAGAAATGTATCATTTTCGCATTTTCATTTCAGAAAAGCTTCTCACTTGCATGGCAGCATTTTAAAAACGATGCCATTTACATATAAACAGCAGAAAAATACTGAAAACCGTGTAGTCACAATGACAAGCAGTTTGTGTTATTTTCACGATAGAAGACAGAAGAACTATTTAACAGGGCTGTGGTGCACATGCACATTAGCATCGTTTTCAAAAAGTTGTCTTCTCAGTGTCTCCAAGCAGAGTCCTCGTGTAAACAGTCACCCAAAGCACAACAAAAGTTTTGAAAACGGCATCAGCAGCCTCACTTCAACCAGCCGTTCCAGCATGCGCTGCACAGATATGTGAAAAGCCTCTGGTTTATGAGTCGACGACGAATTTTAACAGTGATTTTAACATGTGACTCAGATCAGATTTAGCTTCACTGCATATCAACTACATTGTTTGTTGCTCTGCTGCACGTCATTACTCATTCATTGTGGCGCCAAGCCGCCATTTCTTTTATTTTAAGAGGACATAATATTGCCAACGCTGCTGTCGTCCCCTTGGTAACCGTCGTTAGCTCGTGCCTTCTGGGGCAATTAGGACGCCGTCCACAGCGACTGCTCCCCGTCTCCACTGGCTATGCATACAACTGCAGATATAATCACACAAAGCTATAATTACATTTTGTCACCGCACTTGTTTGGCTTTTTATGGCTTTTGGAGCTGCAGCTCGTCCAGCAGGAGGTTGGAGGGCAGGAGTCCACCTGTCTGCACCACCGTCACGATCCACCTCCTCGCTCTCACATCATCTCAGCCTGAAAACCTCAAAAACCACGTTATGATCATAGCTCCTGCTGAAGAACTGTTATATTATTATATACTGTTATATGGATTATTGGCTGTGACTCATTTCACCTGTCTTTAGTCAAAATTCATTTATACATCAAGAGAGATTTTTTTTCTCCCACTCTCAGTTAAATATGTGAGAATTGGGTGTTGTTGGTTTTTTTTGTTTTTTTTGTGAATTGTCGGCATTTCATTCTGACTTTCGATTCAGAGCGGCGGTGGCCTTCATCCAGCTCATTAGGGAGTTAGAAGCCACACATTCAAGCTTGCACTCTTCCCCTCACGCTGAATTAATGGAGCAATTTACATAGTTGGCTTCCAGAAGTGTGAGGAGAGCGGAAAAATACTTGAGCGTACAGTAGATATTTGTTTCTTGTTCATTGTCCTGCCTCTCTCGCTCACTCTCTCTCTGAGTCCTAATCAGATTGATTTGATGAAAGAATTAGGTCACATTTTGGGAAAAATCCGTCTAGCCGTTTACGTCCGTCGGCGTTCATTATGAAAGCTTTGGCTCAGAGGTGTGAGACGCACTCGTTTGCCATATTACACCGCGCTGCCGTTCAGCCGAGGGTCTTTCAAAGGAGAGGAGTGTTGTGTGTAGTTTTCGGAGGCTGGCAGCAGCTGGAGAGGAAGCAGAGCGAATGAATCTAATCACAGTATCATAGGCAAACAAATAAGGAGCGGCGAGCTGTTGTTATTGGGCACACAGGCTGAGGAGGTCCAGCTTTATCAGATTTAAAACAACTCATGCAACAAACGCTCCGCATGGGATGCTGGCTGTGAGCACGCCGCTGCTTCCTACTTAAAGTCAAACATGTATTCAGGAGATTTCCTGATTTTAATCAGCTGTGCACTGTAAGGAAATCTTTCTGTATTCGACTATGACAGTCTCAGTTCCGAACAAAAAAACAAAACAAAACAGTTTTAACATCCCTAACACTATGCAGGGTCACAGTTGAACAAACCCAGATGACCAGAGAATGCTCCGGGCTCTCCAAAGTAAACCGGACACAGCCTCTGCTCGTCCCATAGCGTGGAAGGTTTTTCATCTGATACTCAGAACCAAACGGTGGGGGGGGGGTCTTTTTCGTTTCTTTTGTTTATAATCCCGTCACGCAGCTTAAGCTTTTTTCATCTCCTCTCAAAAAGTCGTTTTCAAGCACTACTGTGACACATGCACTGCATTTTACAGTAGAATTTGTTTACAGTCAAATTTGTGAGCTGGACTCTGCGACTGGAGACAGTCGGCTTCCCGTTGTGTCTGTGGGTTATTTTTTTTATATATTGTATATATCTGACAAGTAGAGTCATGATCATGGCTTCCTTATTCCACCCAGACTTAGTGTCACATAGAATAAATCCACTGGGCAGAATTATTGATAATCTGTTCAAACTGTGGAAGTCACCAAATGCAATCTTTTTTCAAAATACCAAAAAATGTACCAAACAGAATACGATCTGGAGCAGTAATGCTAACAGTCGATATCAACATTTTAAAAAGTTCAGCCGTCTGTGGAAGCAATTTAACCTGACTGGCCTCTCGGGGAAGACGCCCTGATAGATTGAAGCTAAAAATCTGCTTCACCGTCCACTGGAAAAACTCACATCCCTGGTGACATGCTGACCTGTCCTTCATAGTCCCAAACAGTCCACCATTTAATGCAAATCTCCGAGCAGGAGGGACATCACAGCCAGCGTTTGGCATTTATTTCAAGCATGGATACCTCGGCGCTCGTCGCTCATCGGGCCTCTCGCACATTGTTCCTGATGCTTTCTCACGCCGACCGTGACGGAAGAGGGAAACTGAGCCCTGCAGGTCAGCGCTGCAGCCCGAGTCACAGTAATGTCCAATGGGACGCTCGTCTGGATGCGGCCGGGCAATCGTCCAAAGTACACACAACCCTCCGACCTCGTGCATATTCACTAGATGACTACTCTGGACACAATGTGGCTTCAAGTCTGAACATTTGCAAATATTTGCAAATGCACCAACTCTTGGACGCCTCTGCACATTGTTTGTTGATCCAAAACTAACATACTTTAGTCCTTAAGTAACTTATAAATAAGGTCACAATCCTCAAAGGATCATGCATTTAAACCTCAACGCACAAAACATGTGCTTTTGTCTTTTTAATATGCTTTCATAAACGCTCTGTAGGAATCTCGATGTGGACTGTTTATCTGCCAGGAGATCTTGAAAGGTCGTCCGTAAACACGGATCCGTCTGATCTCACACAGTCAAATCTGAGGGCTTTTGACCGAGATGCCTTCTAATACTCAATATGCTCATAACCTCAACACGAGTACTTCACCTGGTGCCCTTACAAACACATTTTGCACCAGTGGGAAACACGGACATTGTACAGCTTAATCCACCTCCATGAAGACATCTGAGAAACCGCATCTCGTACTTCCATCCTCAACAAGCGGTTTGGTGTGTTTCATCATGTTGGAGGAGCAGCGGGATCTGAGAGAAAATCCTTTTGAACTCTTGGAAATATTGTAGTTTTTGTCCCTGTTTACACGACAATGTTTTCAAGTAAAAAATATAAACTTTTGTTGCTTTTCTTGGGTGATTTTGGCAGTTTTATATCTGAGTCGCCCGTAATAGTAATCCAACTTCATCTTTTGTCCATACGAATGTCCGTGTACTCGCTACACTTGAGTGGTGTCCATATTATAGCAGTATACGGTATTACCATGACTAATTAAAAATGATGACGTAAGGCTCAGACATTTTAGTATAGACGCTGGGAGCACAGACGCTAGAGCGCCCAAGAGCTGGGAGAGCAGCGATGGTGACAGCGATGAACATGAAACAACCTCAGCTGCAGCGTGGGAAACTCTACCTGCAGTGTGAGTAACCGATATAGATTTTGTGACACACCGCAACGGGAGTGTCAAGCATCAGACATTCTGTAGCGAGGTGCTCCCACAGCTTATCATCTGTTGGCACTTGGCTGGTGTGTGGCTGCGAGGGGTGAACCTACTGTACTGGAAAGTTGGGGGATTGACAAAACAAGGCAAAGGATTCCTGACCACGAAATTGTGTTTTTAATCAATACATTTATTTTTTTTTTTTTAACTGACGGTATTGAAACTGATACCGTTGCTATTTCCGTGACCCTGCGGTATACTGTATTACCGTTCAAGCCTAGTACTCTCCATTGTTAATGTTTAATTCCCGATGCTCCGAGCCAGATTCAAAAATTGGCAGCTTCTCTCTGTAGTGTGGAATAGTGACAAATAAGCAACCTAATGTCCAGACCAGTTCCAGTCATCTCATGTTTCGGTTCACTCACGCTTTTGGACAGACAGTTCAAATAAAGTAGACGCTTGGAGAAGTTTGCTCCTAGCAGCGATACGTCTCAGAGAGCCTCCTCTCCAAAAGAAAATCTCAGTCGTAAAGACGTCCGCAGAATGAAGAGGAAAAGAAAATAATGTGTCCATTAGGATCAGAACGTGAAGCCGGGATATTCACCTGCCCACAAACCATATGTTTATCCACCTCCTCTGGCTTCTGCTCTTTTCCAAGGGACCTCGTGGAAACACGTGTATGAAAAAAAAAAAATTCCCTTTTAAAATACCACAACACTTTTAATTCCAAATAATAAAAGCAGTGCGATCAGACTCTGGGTAGAGAGAGGGAGAGGGAAAAAGTAGGTTTTCATGACTATATTTGGCTGCGTTATTTAAAGGGCAGGTTGCAAGCAGGGCAAAGTTTTGGTTGAATTTAAGAAAATAACTTTCCCCCCATTAAGGCTGCTTTCCTCGCCAGAAAGAAGAAGGCGGCATGAGGTGTGTGCTGAACTCAGGCTGTCCCCTGTTTCTCTCCACTAACCCATCACACACCCTTTTACCCATTACTCCGTTGGCTGTTAACATCATAAAGGATATTGGTCTGGCTGAAGAATTAGCTCTTGTATGATTTAAGGGGGCGTAAATCACTTCACATTTCCAACAGCGCTGATGTCATTTCTAATAAGTCGGGAAGTAACAAAGTACAAGCATTTGACTGTTCCTAATATGATTGTTCATTTTTTTTCCTGCTATATTTCTGACAAATTATTACTTTTACCTGAAAAACTGACTCATTTTTTTTTTTTTTTTTTTTTATCTTCTACTGATAGTGACATGAAAAAAAGAGAAAAGCTGTCAGCCATCACATCTGTGCAGCTCCCATATGAACAATGGTTCATTTACACAATTTCATCACAACAGAGTCAAATGCAGGTCTTGCTTTTACTTTTAAAGATTTATAAGGAATGAGTCCAACAGCTGACGACAACAAGCTGATGAAGTGAACTTTAACAGGACAAACGGCCGCTTTGGTAGCTTCATTTCTTCTGTTTCTTACAAACTAACAGTGATTTAATAACCACAGAGGACATATGAACACAATAGTTCTGTGATGTATTAAAATTGCTTACGTCGGACTTCAGTATTGTTTGCCTGCTTCAAACTTTGAACCTCCTTTGTGCTGAACAACAGTACTTGATGATGAAACATTCAATAATAATTATAGAATTATTTTACATCATTTCCAACTCAAATCATTGTAAAAGTTTTCCTCATTTAAATTTTTATGATATAACTTAATTGAGCTTTCTCATTGTTGATGATTTAGGCCCTGTTTAAAAGTAAAAAGACATTATTATTGCAATTTCATTTCAGTTTTGTTCAGAAAGGTCATAAACGCTGATATGATGCAATTAGCATGCCAGGGCACAACTTATCTGGTGCAGAGAACAATATCATATAAACAATAACAATGGTGAGCACACTAATATTTGTAGGGACAGACGATGAAGTCAGCTTGTTATTACTGAAGGACATGGACTGGGAGTCATGACACCCTTTATTGTCCAGCCTCTCGCTCAGGGGCAGAACTATTTACTGCGATCATGTTGAGCATGCGCAGCATCAGCATTTCTGAAAGTTTCGATTTTTCTGCCGTTTCCACACAGACCGAGTTAGAGTGTTTTCAAAAATGTACATTTTCAGTGACTCCAAGCACGGTTGTCTTGTAAACAGACACCCAAAACGCAATAAAAGTTTTGTTTTCTCACTTAAAAACAAAGCTGTGTAAACGAGGCTTAAGTTACAAATACGTTCACACAACACCTTTTCAAAAATGAATGCGACTTTTTTACTTGAAATACTTTTCTTTAACTCGTATCTTGATATTTTCATTTTAGACAATTTGAACACGTTTCTGTTTTTCTATTTAGATTATGAGTATGAGCCCATCTGGCACCGCTGCCTGATAGCAGCAATATGCTTTCGTAACCATCACATGGTAGAACAATGTGGCCTCTTCCGTTAACAACAAGCTGATTGCAGCTAATCAGGGTGTTTCCAATTTTTCCAAATGGGAATAAAATCAAGGTTTGTGTTTATCTAAGCACGGCAGAAATGGAAAACTCCTTCCTGTGACTTTCTATCTTGGTATGGTGTTATAAACTGCACATTTTAGCAGCGTAGCAGCTAGTTTTATTGCTGTGTTACGTGAGAGGCGTCTGTTTTTACCTTTTGGCGCCTGTTTCTCGATCACTAAAAACTCGGTCCAGTTTTTAGTGATCGGAGGAAAAAAGTGAGAACTTGCCTGAGCGTCTGCCTGAGGTTATGGTGATTTAAAGTATGACTACGGAGAAAATCTGATCTCTTTATATTTTAATATTGAATAGTTGAAATGTGTTCCTTTCAATACAGGCTTCAACACTCTTCCGTAGCTTCCTCTTTTCGAGACAATAGACTTTGTAGAATTTGAGACTCCTCCGTGGTGTTCCCTGGAAAATGTGCCCGGAGTCCTTGTGAGAGCTGCCAGGGAGGATTGATGATGGTCCCACATGCCAATACAGCTAACAGGATGTTGACCTCAGTGTTGTGACTTCACAAACAGGGTCGGCTCGTGCGGGTGTCGTGTTACTCAGCTGTGCTCCGGGGGTCATTGGCCTCCAGAAGGAGGGTGGGGGGGCTCCTTCCAATAGGTGTCACTGTGGTACACCGGACTCATCGGCCTCCTCTGCTGATCACACAGCAGCTCCCTCCCTCCTCCCGCCCCCACACTCACAGTGATTGGGGTCAGAGGAGACCAACTCCGGACCCTTGTCACCGGTGGTCTCACTAACCGAATTTCCTTTTCATCTCACACAGCCTTTTTCCCGTAATTATGTAAATCTGTTGACTGAATTTGGCGGCAACACGATACTCGGCAAAGTGTAACAGCAAGTAATGCGACGGAAGAGTCTGGTTCGAATTAGGCCTTGCATTTGAAGCCCAGCGAGTCCACCACACCTGTATTACATTAGAGCAGCGTGAAGGAGAGCGAGAGGACGGAGCGCAGAGAGTCAAAGCACAGAGCCGGCGGAGCTAAAGGATGTTAAATGAAGTGGAAGAACTTTTGAGTGTGCAATATTCAGAACTGTTTTATTACACGCTTGTATGAAATGCCCGAAGAGACAGGATGTACAAAAATATTACATTTCACATCATGCTTCAAATGAAAACATGATCTCCACAGTTCACATGGACTCACAAGTGTTTGGTTTTTAAACATCTTGAGGAGATAATACACCGGCTAGAGTCAATCATTTAGTCTAACACCTTAATTTTAAACACAAGGCTGCAATATCTAACTACCTAATCTTCCCAAGCTGAAGCTGTGATTACTATAGCGGATGTTTAGGCTTTCTATCTTGCGTCGTTTCAACATTGGAAAGTTCAAAATTAATGCTGAGGATCTCAAAATAGCATTTCGTTCATTCCCTGCAATAATCGTCATTGTCGAAATCAAACTTCTCTATTGCTCACAATCCAACCTGACCTCCAAAGGTTTGATTCTACATTTAAGTTATTAAATCAGCACTAAAGTTCTAGCAGTGTTGAGGATTTGAATCAAGAGGTTGGATAAGAAAGTTTATCCCAAAGACAAGACACAATCATAGTGACCAAAGTCATTACAATTCTGGGTGTAAATGTTCTGTAATTGTTCAAAATGTAAGCACACGCTCATCTTTTCAGAGAGCGTTTATATTCTTTATATAAATCACAGAACTATCTGCATAGGTTATATTGCATTTATCTCAAATTCATTGTTTTGCATGTTTAATTTATATCTGTTATCATTATCATGTTCTAAATGCTTCACGAAGCAGTTTTGGTTTAGAGCAGGGATGTCAAACAAAAGGCCCGTTGGCCAAACCCGACCTGCAAGAGCCTCCAAGCCGACCCAGGAAATAATCAAACGAAATTATAAGAATTTCAGTGAAACCATCGACATTTTAACATAGTTTTCTTTCGAGTTGCGGACATAACACAACACTGAGATCGCAGACTAGGATTGGCCTTAAGGCCTTGCTGTCAATGTCAGTTTGTAAAAACGTGCATGTACAAGGCTGCAAAATAGAACACTTTTCAAAGTTTTGGGGGATTTTTCACTGAATTTATTACCAGGAAGTATCATTAAACTTGACTTTATGTTGAGATTGTGGTAATTTTCATTATTAATTGAGAGGCACTTTTACAAAACTTGATGCCACAACAAAGATAAACTTTAAATTGAAAAATGTAAAGCTTTTTATGCCACTAGAGTGTTTTACCAGTCAGGCCCACTTGAGGCTGAGATAAAAATGACTTCTACACACCTGGACTAGAGATTAAAGAACCAAACTTGTTCTGGAAGTTGTGCCTGTTAGATTCCCACTGACTGAGTTATAAAACCCCTGAGCAAGACTCAACACCCAACTGCTCAGAATTACATCAAGATGCATCCAGAATACAAACTGGTGCCAAATCAAGCATGTGGAACACATGACCCACGGTGGGCTTAGTTTGTGTGCACCTCTCACATAAAAATATCCTTCACAGTTGATAATATTTGATCTTAGTTGATCTAAATCATACAGTCGAAAGCATGAAATGATAATATATTTACATGAATCACAGCAGTTGCTCCAGACTGAACAAATATATGATAAAAAGGTGGATTTAATTCTGAATACAGGATGTTGGAATCTAAAGGTTGTAAATGTATTGCATGTAAAAAGTAAAAACTTTAACCATAACTCTACTTAAGGTAGAAAAATACGAAAAATGCCGCAACATTCCAAGTTTTTAATAACCAGAACGAACCGATGAAGTAGAAGATGGAAAAAAGTTTCAAACAAAATCACTTTCTGTGAGAAAATTTCACCTCAGGTCGGCATTTAATTGTTTCGTCACTAAACTTTACAGACGTGGAACCTTGTAGTTTTCAGACTGGACCAGCGTCGACTCCAGTGGCATCACTGCAGCAGATTTGTGGCCCCTGCGGAGCCACTAAAGGCTTTATTGCAGCTTTCTCTACACATGTAGCGCTTCTCCTCTACACTTGTAAACTGAGCCTGATGGCGCTCCCGCTTCGGTGTCGGAGAAAGCTTTCCTCCTCTCCGTCTTCCTCTCACCTTTTCTCCACGCTGTTAATTTCACCCGAGCCTTAATGATCCGGCTCAGCAGATCAGTCCCAGGCCGCTGTAAGCCGAGCGCCGCAGCTTTCGATGGCAGACTCAGATAACGTCATCAACGATTTACGCGGCGCTTTTATTCGGCACAGCAACGGCTCTGTCACTTCTCGTCACGTAGCCGCTGACGTTTGGCAACATTTGAAAGTTCTCACTGTCGCTCACGCCACACACTTTCTTGATGGTGTTCAGATCACCGTTAAAGAATGGGGTTTGATTACAAAAGCATGAATATGTTCTGTATCTGTTATCCATCAGTGTCTCCAAGATTTTTTTGTTGTTTGAGTTGTGTCAAATTAACTTTTCCCCAGCTTCCTTTCATATTTATGCTTTAACTACAATATAGTGACTTTAAATCTGATATAAAGACTCACATTCTGTTCTGTTAGTCCTGAATTCATACATTTATACAAAAAAATGCAGGTCTAAAAACCCTAAATGCTTTTTTTTGTTACTTTTCGTGAACCCATCCGTCCCTTCTTCTATCCACTATCCAAAATCTATCATTCTTCTGTCCATTTCTTCATCCATCAATCAGTTTTTCTCATCTATCTTGTCATTCTTCTATCTGCCTTTCTATCATAACATTTTTTCCAACCATTTTTTCACTTATCTATCTCCAGATATCAATCCATCCAACCGTCCATCCATCAGTACTTGGCTGTCACGAAACCAAGACAGACGGCATGTGTTCCCACTGAATGGGAATTTAGACCATGTACAAGACAACGTTAGTTACAGTTAAAACGCATCTAGAACAATATGCTATAAACATTAACAATGTGAGTACATGGATATTTAGATGGACAGACGACTGAGTTTAATTGTTTTCACGGTGACTATCAAAATAAAACTACCAAGTCCCAGGAGATTATGTACAGGAAGTCATGATTCTCTGGAGGCAAACATCTTATTGTGCATCTACTGAGCATGTGCAGAACAACTATTCACTCCAGCCGTGGTGCGAGTGTGCATGATCAGCGTTTCATAAAAGTAGCATTTTGAGTCGGAGCATTTTTAAGAAAATAGCGTTTTCCCAGCTTTGCACAGAAAAATAGTTTGTAGCATTTTTCAAAAGGTGTCATCTTGGTAGCAGTTTTCATTGACCAATCATATCGTAAACATTTTGGAAGGCACAGGAGGAACATGCCATCTACATCATGAAAACTTCACACAGGTCTCACTCTTGCAGCGAGGCACCAGCGTTAACCACAAACCCTCTCTGCCCTTCCGCTCAACATTTTTTTTATTGAAATTAACACCACATGTAGAAGAAATAATAACCTGATACCTCGTTGTGTTTTTTTTTTTTTTTCTTCTTTTAGTTTGTTCACTGGATAGTTTGAAGCCAAACAGTAATTTCTCCAACCACCAGACCGCTGCCCTGCCCGGTGTCGAGGTGTGACGCAGCAAAATGTGAAATGAGAGTCTTAATCTCACTTCTAATATATCACAGAGAAAAAAACAAAAAACATACCAAAGTGCCTTTTACTGCAGCAATTCTTCAAGCTGTAAATATGTGGGAGGCTATTTTCTGTGGTAAGCAAACGCTTTGCGGTGTTTATGAATTCTGATTCCTAGTTTGGCTCGGAGGCTGCCTGATGATGATGATGACCGTGGCGAGGACTCAAGGCCGAAGCGCTCCAGCTTAAGTGAAGCAAATTTCTCCTGTGAATGAATTATATGACTCTCGCCAGACTCAAACAACTTTTCAGTCCCGCTCTGTATATTTATCGAGACACATGAAAGGCCGCGGTGATTAATCAAGTTGGATTTTGTAGCTCTTGCTGCGCCACACGATGGCTGAGGTTTACTCGGCTCTGGATTGCGCCATGTGAGGTTTCACTGCCGGCCAACACGAAGTTGCGAATGCAGAACTGAAAAACACAGGTCTGAGAGTAAATTCACATCAAATGGGAAGAGAAAGAAGCATTTAGACTTGACATATTATTCCCACATTGTTGTCCTTGTTATGTTGTGTTTTGTTTTTCCCCAAATGCCTAAAACCCACATCTGCAGCCATTTTGATTCGGCCATTTTGCGTGCATCCTGGTCAGAATTTCAGCATAATTCATTTAGTGGATGAGTGAAGGCTGTACAAGCTGAGTTTCATTACATAGCCAGGACGGGCCAGATGGGCGGAATCAGAGCTGTGCCGCACTGTAGCGAACATAATGAACCATTTCGAATCCACCAGTGAGCTAGAAAGAGCTCCTCGGGAGGGGAGGTTCCGTTTAATGTGGATCGAATGGCATAAAATACTGTGACGAAAATTCAGATAACGGAAAATACAATCTTTCATCATGTCTCTCTGGAAAGTTTTATGTACTTGATAACTAAAGATGACATTAATAGTTCCAGGACGTTGATTTTTAAACGTATGCTTTCATGCTTGGACATTGCTGCATTGGTCAGATCATTTATTTAGTGCAACTTCCTTAAGTTGGTTTAAAAATTCAAGAATCTTAACAGCTTCACTGTCCGTGACATCTCATAGTTGATTCCATCGTCCTTGGATTTTAAGATTTTTTACACTTGATCAAAACAGACCCACTTTGGTTCAGTAAGACTTTAAACTACAGCTGGACTCTTGGGAACAGACTTGGATTTATTTAAAGAGAACTCGACTTTCTACTGTAGTTTAAGCCTTTATTCATTAGACCTGGGCTCTTTAAAAAATAACTCCATTCTTTAAAATGAAGATGTTGAATCTTTAAACTTGACCCTTAAATCTGAATCTAAACACTCAAATCCATCATCCCATAAATGAATGTCGATAATAAACCGTTTGGGCTGTGAGAAGTAAGAAGCAGAATCAGAGGTTTGATCCAGAATTCAAGGGAAGAAAGAGAAATGGTGCTCAGAGCCACTAAAAACGCAACTTATTTTAAAAAAGCTGCCAAGGTGGAACTTTATGAAAACGTGGTAGTTTTATACTTGAGTGTCACCCAGAATAGGAATCCAATTTGATCATCTGTAAATACAAATGTCCATTTACTTGCTATTGTTAGTGTTTATGTTGTATTGTTCTCACACACCAACTGCATCATTTTCATCATTTCAGTGTAAACGGACATCATTTTCGAACCATCAACGCAAAACTTTTCCGAAACAAAAATGCGAAAATGATGATACTAGAAACATCGTCATGTAATCGGAGCCTTAGTTTTTCTGTGACAAGTGGAAAATCTCTTGAGCAACCTCAGAGTAGAGAACTCACTGGATCTCCGTATGCTCCGGTTCTAAACCTCTGCCGAGAACGACGAGTCTGAAGGACCTTAGATGTGTGACTTTTGCTCAGAGCTGGTTTGAAAAAAATTGTTTGAATGTTGCTTTGCACTGGAGTTTTATTTAATTATATTTACCTTTTTGAGACAGACGTAGCCTTTACTGCAGTCAAATAAATATGCTCAATGATGAGGATAATGCTTATTCTCAGTACAATAATTTCCCTCTTAACTTCAGATGCTGTTAAGAAAAGACCTAAAGAAGGAAAACCATGATTTTTAAGGTGCATTACATTTATTTCTCTTTTTGCATTACATTGTTCAATAATTTAATTCCCTTAGTATACAATAAAAATGGCAGAATTGTAGCCTGTTTGTGGGAAGTTTTACAAGAGCTGAAGTGTGAAACTTGTGGGGAAATTGACTGCAAGTTTTTATTACTTTTCATTACAAGGAGAAAGTACAGGTTATTTGACACATTTTAAAAGCTGCTAGCAGAGTTATAATTTCATTATGGTTTCTGTTTCTGGTTCACTTACAAAAGGCCCGAGATTGAAAAATAATCACTTTTCCTCCTCTTGTTCAAAGAGATGGTCAAGCAGAGTTATGCTGCATTGTGTTGCAGGTTTGGAGTGAAAATAAATACTCAGTCAAACACAAAAGCGTACGAGATCTGAGTTCGGCCGCAAAAGATAACGCTAACGCAGTAATTCTTTTGGACGAGTCAAACTGTGTACGAAAACGTCAAAACAACAGATCAGACGGAAATCTGCAGTGGTGTAAACAGACGTTTGAGCTGCTTCGCCCCCGTCGAAGAGAACACATTGTTTATTTGCTCGCAGCTGCAACGATCGAACGTTTGGCAACAACAAATGTACTGGCAAACGAAAAGAAGGAGTCCACATTTCTGTGTGTGTGGTTCGCGAGCAACAGCGAACCGTAATTGGACGGACACGCCACTGCGAGCTGGATGATGGCGGGAATTAGAAAAAGTATCTGTAATGAGAAAGTGAGAACCTTCACCTGCAGTTCTGATGAGAGCTGTCGCTCATAATGTTGAGGGGGCTTCATCTGCAATTGGAAGCAGAAAAGACACAGCTTGTGTGGCATGTGTGGTTTTCATGCACTAGCCAAACGTCTCATGAGGAGACTTTAGATGCTCAAAAGCTGCTCTAATGAGCCGGAAGACGGTCGGTTATTGAACATTTTACTGCACGTCTCATTTATAATTGCATATATTAAAATGCGCGAAGCACTGCCCGCATGCTATACCACCCATATTTGTGCACATGGAGGTAAGTAAATACGACCCGAGCCAAACGTCTCTTCGGCCAGATTTAATAGTAATAAAAACCTGATTGTGCACTTGTTTGGCATGCGGGTCACTGTTTGCTTTGGCTTCATAATCTGCAGCGCAGCATGCGGGCTTTATAGCATTTCTTGGCATGGTCAGCAGAAAACGATGTTGGAAGGAACTGTTCCATTACTCTGCAGCAAATTAGTCCACACCCCGCGTTTATAATTTCTACAGGACGTTTGGTTTCACGTATCATTCAGCTCTCATAATCTTATTCCTCTTTACATGTTGTGTTTAGTTTTTTTAAACCTCTAGCGTACTGGCTGTTCACAAATCATTCACTTTTAACTAGAACAGACAACGGCCTGAAATATTGTTGGTGGCGGGTTATCTCCCACAGCGCCACTTTTCCTCATACGAGGTTCGTGTGCGTCCCTGCTGAAGTATCCGTCCACAGTTTGACCAGAGGAGGGAGGAACACCTGGTTAGCGCCGCTATAACAAGCTGTCATAAGACCTAATGAGCTCCCTGATTACCTCCCCCTGGGACAATGTAAAACCCCTCCACTCTCTTTCTATTTTTAACCCCAACGGACAAAAAGCACGCTGATTATACTTTACGGGGTAATTGTCCGTGATGCAGGTCTGACATGTGTGGCTTTTATTTGGAGACTTTTGACCTCTCGATGCTCCAGATGGAACATCCCATTGTCTCGGATTTCCTCCTCTCGCCCATCTCCAGAACAAAAATTAAAAGAAAAACCTGTAATGTCTGAGCTTGTAGGTGATTACCTCATAGCGTGAAAGATGGGGAGAGAAGCTTTGTTACCTGGGCCACCCTCCTGCTCCACATCACCAGCAATCAGCTTCAGAGGTTCTCCGCAGCCCGCCCACTTTAGCAGTTTGATGTGAAGGTGATTGGTACTGACAAACCCGGGGAAACGGTAATGCGTGGCATAAGAGAGGTTGTATTTGTCTAGCCTCTGTGCACAGCTCAGGGCAAACAAGGAGGCTCTGGCCGAATGACGGGTGGCACATACTGTAAACCGACTCATTCCCGTCTGCTCTGCTGTGTTTGTGTGTGGTCACGGCTCCCATGGATTGACCGTGCGGAGGCTGTTTTTTCCGACGCTGCATTCTTTAACGGGGTTGTAGCTTTATCTTGTGATGGACGAGGATGAGCCGACTGATTCCTACATGCGATGAGGCCCGAACCGAGTGATCACCCGCCGTGTTTGCTGCAGTCTGAAGCCCTGAGTGGCTCTTGTTGCACTGGTAAACAGGAAAAGGGAGTGTCCAGACACAAAGCTGCGAGCAGGCGCGAAGGAAGCCTGGTCAGATCCATTTCACTATGTCATCATGTGAAACGGCCCCGGTGGGTGTCCCCACTCTGCCCACCTCTCGTTCAGGTCCTCTCGCCTTTCAGCTGTCCTCAATGGGCCCTGGGAATTTCTCACCACGATCTGGTTTTGCCTCTTCACAAAGAACCCTGTGGCCTGCTTGAAAGCACACACACACACACACACGTAGAAATTCCACCGTTTGCTGTAACCCCAAACAGCCT
>OMNM01001110.1:0-15284 GCA_900302745.1 Parablennius parvicornis
ACAATTGAAGATATTTACATAATAATTTACATTATACGCACTGTCCAATTTGGTTCAAAATTGAATCGCAAATGATAGATATTAAGGCACTTCTATTGTACAACCCATAGATAATCATGCACCCATTATACATCACTGTATGTTAAAAATAACAATGCAAAAAATAACACATTAATACTTCTCAAAGTGTGGAAGAAAAACTGTCACATCTAAATGTTTTAAACATTAATTGTAATAATAATAACTACAAAAAATTAAAACAATAACAATAATTGAAAATCAGATGAAAAAAAACTGAAAAAGTATTTATTCCCATGTTAGAGAGACTGGAGCTACAATGAACACAAATATAACTCTTTTGTTTTTGGTCCCATTATTAGCTGAACTCAAAGATCTAAAACTTTTTCTACATTTTCACAACAATAGTCTAAATCTGTACAAGTGAGTGCTTCTTCTTTCTTCTCCTTAATCCATTCATGTCACAGGTGTGGCATATAAACATGCTGATTAGTCAGCATGACTATTGCACCGATGTGCCTCAGGCCACGTTTACACTTACCCGGTTTTATAAAAACGTAACGAAATAAACACAATGTCACGAGTCGCAAGAGTTATTTCCTGTTCTTTCAGAGCAAACAGTTTGTTTGTTTGGACCGACAAAGAAGCTTTTACTGTATCCATTTTCATCACAGCGTTCAACCTGTAAACACAGGTCGCACAGAGATGACGCTTCCGTCACATATTGTGACATAAATCTCCATCTACCCCTCTTTAGATGCAAACGGAGACACCACATTTTTCTGAATCTCCCACTGTGGCTGGAGTTTTCTGAAATCATTGTTTGTGTTGGCTCGTAGCTGCGTTATGTGTAAATGCAAGGCCGTTTACACATAACACAGCCAGGCACGTGTACACGTGGCCTTAGGCTGGCCACAAATAAAAGGCCACTAATATTATCTTGATGATTTCTTGTTTTAAAAGCAATTATTGACTTGGCATTTATAGGCCCAATAAGATAAGGCTGATGCACTTAAAAAAATCTTATTGCTTCTTTGCTCGTACTTTCTGAATCCAGAGTCACCAGCCGGTAAGACATTAAACGTAATAAAGGGATAAACATAAAACACAAATCTAATGACAGGCTTGTTTTTGTCCTATATTTAATCAAGATATTGATTGATAAGTACAGTTGGTCAGGTCAGTGTGGACCAAACAAGAAAGAAGGGGAGAGCAGAGTACCTTCAGTGCCTGCTGCATCTCTGTCTGCTTACTCTTAACATACCACGGGACTGAAGTCATTAACACATGTGGAACATTGAAAATCATTGTAAACACTTTCAGTACACTACTGCACAGCTGATTTCTAGAGCAAAACCAATGTCCCAGGCACAAACTAGACCATTTCCTCCTGTTTTCTTCGCCTGTCTCTTCTTAGAGTGCATGTTGAGACCCCCTGGGATGATACATTAGCCAGATCTGGTCCGGGCACTGAAGGACACATGTGTCAGCTTCCATAATCTCCAATTTCATTTTCTCCTCTGCTTCAGCCTGTTGTGTGGTAAGAGGAATGCAGTGATGGGCTGGGTGCAGGTTATTATCCTGCCCCATGTGCTCATGATTGGGATGAGTGGTATTCTGGAAGGAGCCGTGTGTGTGTGTGTGTGTGTGTGTTCAGTTGCGTGGGTGGTCTCGTTAGATGCAAGGAAGGGTAATTCATAAACTCTAGCTCTCTCCAGGTTCCACTTTTCTTATCCCATGTTTTCCCACCACTCCTGCTTCACTTCCATCTCATCCTGTCTTTATATGTTTTCTTTGGTTAATGGCCAAATGGCTTTTTGCTGCAATCATATCTGAGAGTATGTCAAAGCCTTGGGGACATACAGTACATTGTCTTCTTGCCCAAGGAGAAAATTCAGACCCACTGCAATGGACTGTATTTTATTTTATTTATTTATTTTTTTTTACCATGCTTCCACTTGGTTAAATAGTCCAACCTCCTGCAGCTCGTCCAAACAACCGACCTACAGACAGGCACACATACTAACCAGTATTATAAAAATTACTGAAATACAATTTCTAGTTGCTTTGTAAAAAAGTAGAGTTACTTCAAGAAGCGTAGTTAGGATCAGTCACAGTGCTGGTCTCCAATCTCCAATCTCGCCCTATCCATGTGTTGAAATGTCCTTGTGCAAGACACTGAACAACAAATAGTTCCTTAAACTTCATATCAGCTGAATGTGAAAGTGAGTCACAGTGTGACAACACAGAAACAAAAGCACTGATCAAACACCAACATGCAACATGTGACCAACCATACAGGTAAGTTAATCGATCACAGATACTGTGCATACAGGCTCGTATTAATGTTAATTGGACACCTTTCAGGTTAATGTTAAGAGGACTGAGATCCTTAAACTGTGAGACCCAGCAGCTCAGCACTCGTTCTGTTTTCAGGGATGACAAGTAAAGTAAACAATTGAGTCACGGATTTGATAATCATTCATGCATTATTTGTTTCAAAATTGCAATGAATTATTAACCTGAGACTGCCAAAAGTAGTAGCATTACAGTAAAGTATTAATCTGTTAGTTGGAACCAGGATTACATGTGAGCTGTACACAGATTGTACTGTTCATAACTACATTTGTTACTGCTGCAGATGGACAAGCAAAGGATGAAAGTCCTTTCTTCGTTTTCAGAATCATTTAGGCGACAACATTCAACATGGAATAGGAAGTGCAAAGTAAATAGACTGAACTTGATAGGGGAATAGAAAGTGGGGAGACGTGCACAAAACTTCGACATGCAACACATTCCGACATGCGTGGGTGTATGAGGACCCGTTTAATTATGGGCTGATTTTGTTGTTAAACCTGACTACCAATCATTCACCTTTTCGCCTTCTGCTTTTAAGCAGCTCTATTGATTACTTTTGTCTCGGCTGTGTGTAACTTCACCATTAGCAAAGTGATTTGGATTCTTGTTTTGACAGGCGAGTGATAAACAAGTCATGGATAATGTGTTCTGACCAGCTAAATGACACATCACATAGCTGCTACATCCTGATTGAATCCCAGTCAATAATACCAAAAATGTCACAATTAAATATAAGGAAAGACTGAAACAAGTTATTAGTGAAGCTAGGGGTGGGGGGTGGGGGGTGGTATACCACACATGGAATACATGGAGAACAAAGCAAATTGTTGTGATAAGGTATCAAATGTATTTACATGGGCTTCAATAAGTTGCGAGGCAGTTTTTGTCCTTGGTCATATTGGGGATGACAAATTAACATATGATTTATTCATGAGTTTTGTACACAAGGTAAATTGTTATTACCTACTGATTACTTATTGTATTTGCACCTGCACCTGGAATGAAACCACATCATGGTTGTTTGAATTAAATAGCAGCTCTTTGGTGCTAGGCTTAAAGAATGTGACAAGAAGTATCATTCAGGTCCTCCACTTTGATTCTATTCTGGCTGTGATTGACACCATTGCATAATGAAGACACTCAGGATGTGTTCATCGACCAAAGCTTTGGGCTGTCTTTGGGTGCCTGTGATCTCCACTGTGACATCTGGGGCTGGATGTTCCAGTTGTGCTTTCACAATATCAAAGAGTTCCTGCAAAGCCTGGATAACAGCAGCTGGTGCTTGAATGTGGTTGGATAGGGCCTGCAGAAAATACAGTCCTTGGTGACAATCAAATTCTATAAAGTCCAAATTTAGTGGAGTTGTCGTGAATGCCAATTGTATTTAATCCAAAAGTCATTGAAGAAGGTGACGTCCCAGCTGTTGAGAGAATACCTTACAGTTAATGTCAGGTCGTGTCAAGATCAATGTCTTCTTTTATAATACACATATTTATTCTCTTTCTTCCATCTGCAGTTGGGCTCCCTTACACAATAGTAAGCCCACCTGAAACTTCTTTTCGATGTGTGCCTCATATCAGGACCGCAGGACTATCATATGGGCCAATGTGATGTGTTCATGGGCAAACAGGTCCAAGTGGGTCTTTGGGTGTTGAAGGATGCCAGCCCCTGTCCCAGGTCCTCCTCAAGTGGCTCCATAAATTCATATCTTATAGCAACTTCAGCATTACCTGCTGGAAAGAGGAAGTGAGACGAACATGCATAAAACCTCAACACGCGACACATTCCGACGTGCGTGGGTGTCCCCGTTCAACTGCTAGCAGCATTAATTATTATTATTATTATACCCTGTCAAAATTATAACAAGGTGCTTACACAATAACTTTCTTGCAATAAATAATACAGTTTTTATAATATATAGCAGCTGATCCATCAACAGAACTAAACCAGTTCTTTCACTCCAATAAATTTTGGTGCTCATACTTTGACTTTCCCACGGAGTGTTTTGTCCAACTCATGCTGATAAACCTTTTATCCGTGTCTTCGATCACCAAACTGTCTTTATAAATCAGAGCAGCCTTTTAAACCTTTAAACTATTTAGACTCCCTCAATAAAACTCCATCTCACTTTCTTCTTTGTCACTCCCACACCTCTCTTCTTCTCTCAAGGTAAATTTTCAGAATGTATTGAAAGGGAGGGAGTTTGATGAACCGCTGCATGCTTCTTTCATGAATTGTGGAAATGTCGTCGCCACCCACTTGTCTATCACAAGAACACCTGACCTGAGAAAGCCTTCACTTTTGTTAAACTTCATAATATTGTTTGGCAGAGCATAAAAAAACTGTGAAAAAGATTAGTGACTTTAGGTGGCAAAATGTAAATTTTCTAAATATTTCAAACATTTATTAGAAAAAGGTGCAGTAACCCGTCACATTGTAGATATCAGCAGTATCAACTCACCACACTCCCACCAGATGTGGTGTACTCTGCCCATTTTTGTGTGATTTTCTTCTTCTGTGAAAAGATGAAACATGTTCTGTGCTACTAATTCTCTGTCCAGCCTCCTTCTGAAGTTGTTGTTATTAGTCTTTAATGCTGCTGACAGGTAATTAGATGTAAAACTACTCCGCCAGTGGTGGGATGAACACAAAATTAATTCAAGTGAATATATAATTGCTGACAGTGGGACTTCTGTGTGCTTGGTTTCACTGAGAGTAAACTCTTTGTTTCACTGCAAGACAGGACAGGACAGCTAATAATGACGACTTTTGAAAGGAGAACTGTGTTGTTTGGAAGTGTTTGTTTGAAGATCTGGAGATGAAAAGAAAATTAAAAAAAAAGATTTGATGAGCAAACTTTGAGTATATTTTACTTGATTCAGTTTTACTATTAACTGTATTTCAATATGATTAAATTTTTTTCTAAAACATCAATTATTTAATTTAATATTTTTGAATAATTGTAGCCAGATTTAATCCTCTTATTGCTCTGTCAGATGGACTGCACGTTCCAGTCAGTATCTGCCTCTTCTTGTAGCATTTTCCTGTTAAGGCTCGCCTTCTTCCAATATCCTCTGTATCCTGTATCTGCCTTCCTCTCACCGATCACCTGCACTTCCTTCCTCACTCCTCCAAACCTCCTCAATGGCCTTTCTCTTCTCTTCTTCCCTGGCAGCTCTATTCTCAGCAATGTTTTCTCTGCATAGCTATCATCTCTTCTACAGACATGAATAAATAATCTCAACCACACAAGAGTTGTCCCTCTATGTTCTCATCCTTAATCCTGTTGAATTCAATAGAAAACGTCAACATGCTCATCTCCGCCACCTCCACGTCAACTTCCTGTCTTTAGTCTGTAAACCATACAACAAAACCTGTCTTACCAAAGTCTTCAACAGTAGCTGGGCCTCTTCGATCATAAGTCATACATCCAGTCCATACTCTCTGTGCTGTCTTCTTAAACTCTTTTCTATACACATCAAATGCAAACCTCAACCTCTCCAAGTTCTCTTCAGCCTGTTCCCTACTGTCACTACAGACCACTGTGTCATCTGCAAACACTGTGACAATTTAGTGTTTGTACCTTATAGTTTGATAGATATGCTTTGAAAGGAGAATCGACTTACTAGACTTTATTGTGCCATTAGGAATGAAGCTGTGTCTTTCTCTAGCTTTTAAAAAAAAAAAAAATCTTTTAATTTATGAAGCTTCAAAAAATCCTAAATTGGACTCACTAGAATTCAAAACAAGTCAACAGAGAAAGAAAAGTCTCTCCGGAAGCTTACATCATTTTATTGATTGATAACAACAAAGGTCCTAAACACTCAACTAATAACAGCTATGCATCCATCCAGCAGAGATTAACATTTCAACACAACCTAACATCCTATGATGAAGCAATTAAATGCATGCAATGTTAACTCTAAAAAAAGAAAAAAAAATGATTAATAGAACTTTCAAGATGGTTCACTATTACAGCATATGGAGCAATATTTTTTTTAAGTTGTTTAAATGGTCAGCAGGCTTTTATTGTTGGTGTTGGTTGATATAGGCCTCCAGATGTGCGAGTTGAACATTCAAAGGGACAAACTTTGAAGGGTCTAAGAATAAATATAGAGTTTGTTTGAATAGATGAAAACAACAGAAGCTCGTGCTGTACTCATCCATTCATAGAAATGAACATTTGTAAGGAAATGCTGTTATGGTCCATCAAAACAGTGCGTCTATACTCCATAATGCCAATCAAAATATTCTTTTGAGGTCTTTTCTCTTGTTAATGGTATGGTAATTGAGTAGCAGCTTTCATCTTTGTATTCGTCTTGCGATTTTAGCAAACCCTTTCAGGCCAACACAGAATTGCCCCTAACAGACCACAGACCAACGTCCCTGTCTACACAGCTTTCATTTTTACTTGAAAAGATTTGATATAAGCTGATAATGTACAAAACTTTTTTTTCCCAGCATCTCCATTCAAAAGATGATGACTCTTTTTCCACTTTTGCACCGCTGCTTCCATATCTCAGTGCAAAAGATATCAGATTTTATTTACAGGTAGTTAGGATAGGAAGTCTTTCTTTGATATTTGGTGGAAAGGGGAACTTTCTGCTCTTGTAATCTCTTTACAATCACTTTTTTTAATGTCTCAGTGCAAATGTTACTAAAATCAGAGAATTGTCACAGTAATCTCAAAAATCAGTTCAACATGACAAAGTTAATGTGAAAAAGAGGGTTGTGTCCCAGCAAGACTTGCCATCATTTTACCATGATGGGTCTTATGCAGTAATGAAAAAAGTGGCCTGTGAGCGCTGGAGGTAATTTACCACCGACCTACTCGTTCGCCCACTAAAAACTATTTTCAGTTGTACACCTGTACTGTGTTCCTTTCTACCATTTGTTGTCAGCAGCTATTGCACAAGGGAAATCATGCGTCAGTCAACCCTCGGACGTCTTATCCCTACACTACCTGAAGTGCACAAAGCACTGATCTCACTCTGTATTCCAGGGTATTACAAGAGCACTTTTTGGCCCAGTAATTTATCTGGACATTTTCACCAGTTCCTTTAACCGATCCCAAACCTCACACTGAAATGATCAGATGAGCATCTTTGCCGCACTCAGCTCTCAACACTCATGTGGTTTGTAAACTGAAACTTTGCAGTGTGATGAAAAATTATGAACTGATCATGAGTGGTTTTTTTCTGGATTAGATACAGCAATAAAAAAAAGACTTGTTTGTTAACTCTTGCCTTACTTCTAGGTGTCTTAATGCACAAATACAGTAGCTGTTCTAGTAGTGTTGCAGTGATACAAATGCCCAAATTCAGATCGTTAGTGCTTTTTGAAAACAACAACAAGAACAAAAACTTGTTTCAATATTGAAATTCAACAAAAAAAACCAACCAAACAAACCAACAAACAACTGTCAATCAACCAACATGCAGATGAGCTAACCCTTTCTGGTGATTCATAACAAGTATGTCAGATACAAGTTATAAGATATAAGTTTATTTTTTCCAATATTTACAGTAGTGCTGTGAATTTCGCATCAATGTCATTCCGGAGAAAAAGCTGTGTACCAGGGGTGCATGTGCCACCACCCCAACAGGCTTAGTGGCAGACTAATGGGAACCTGATTACATATCAGGAGGACAGAGTTACTTCAAGACCAATGAGTCCGGCCTCCTGCAGTAAGACTTGGCTGACACAACAGCTTCTGGTGAAGCTAATATTGAAGCAGTTGGCTCAAAGAGGCAGACAATATAAATACCACGGCGCTGTAGCTCTCCAACTGTGTCCATGTAGAACAACACTAATGAGCAATCAGCTCACTGAAGCATCACGGAATGCTACTGAGATATTTTCATGATAGTCGAGGCATTCATATTGCATTATTCCCTTCGCCGTGTTTCTTTGAGTGTGGCTAGATCAGATGAGCAATTTACTTCTCTGAATGAAACACGACAGAGTACAGTTTTCAGCGTTAAGATGCTGCAAACATCTCAACCTTCCCTTTGATACAAGCCCGACTTTTCACTGAGTCATTATTGATGATATACCTTACAAAACAAAGGCTTAGACTTTGAGGACACAAAGCCTTTTTATGACTACCAAAAAAGTGAAGAGATTTTTTTTCACTGACAGAAGAATATAAACAACCTTAGCTGCTCCTTTCTTTTTGATTGATTGATTGACCTGAGTCCTTCTGATTAAAACTGTAAATTATATTGTAAGTCAGGACAAAATTATGCTTTTACTAATCTATTTTATTGCACATCATCTGTGAAGAGAATGTGTGATTAGCAGCCTTCCTGATAATTGCTTCCTGACATGTCCTGCAGTAATCCTGCCATGCCTTACCTTGGCAGGTAATCTATATTCTGAGAAAACGAGTGCTACCAGCTGAGTAAAGGACATCCACGTTTAGCAGGTCTGATCAGATCCAAATGCAGGGCAGAAGACCTCTGCTGTTGGAACTTCAGCAGCCTGCGGATCAAAGACAGCCTTGCTATGCACCTCATTACCTGTTTCGGCCAGAGATCCACTGATGCCCAACAGTATTTCTGAACAAAGTCACAGGTCCCAACCTCACATTGTTTCACTGAGACGTTAACAGTATGTATGACAAATGGTTAAGAGAGGGGAGACAGTGTTGTTCTAACAGCTGGTCTTTGCATCGATAAATGAAACTGATATAATTGTGTCGATGTGGCAGTTTGTTCTAATCAAGTTTTTGGTGCTCAAATACCAAACGATATTTCTCAGTGAATAATATCTTACTTTTTTTTTTTTTCCTTTTGAAATAGAATTCCCATCTCCCTTACTTTCGCGACTGCCAGAAATGTGCCGGGCGAAGGTGAGAGTTGGAGCAAACAGGTGAAGACGAGTATCTGTCAGAACAGAATTCGACAAGTTATTTTGAATGAACCTTCATCCTCACATGAAACACCTCTGACCTCACACGTGGTGATGCTTCTTTGCAGGTCGGGCATGCCTTCATCATACAAGGAGGATTTTTGAAAATGATGTGATGTAGACCAAGACCTTCACTGCATGGAGTTTTATCACTCCAACAGGGATTTAGAGAAGGGATGCAAAGGAGCACTGAGGTTCTAGTGATGGTACTGTACATGGCTCCGGTGGAGGTTTTATCTCTCTGATGCTGTCAGACCAGGGTCTTGGACAGCCTGCATTGCTTCAAACACAATATCCTGGGAACACAACATACTTTGTTCAATATCATTTACATTTTCTAATTCTATTTAATACTTCTAATTTTTGAGAAACAAGTCATCCTTCCTTCTTCCAGGGTCAGAAATTCCTCAGTGCAGTTTCAGACATTGTTGCATCTCAAAATGTGTAAATTTGTGTACTGTAGATGCAAAATGTTAGATATTCTATATGCTAATATTTCCCATCTTTTGCCTGATTGCCAATGTGGATGTATGCACATATTTTTCTGCAGTATTGCAGAGAGCATGAGGCCTCTCCTGTATTTGGAATTACCATATTATTATGCCTATTCCTCTTTGGGCCCAATGGCCAAGGCAGACATGGAAAACAAGGTTTTTTAAAACAATACAGCTACATTTGGTTAAATATGACCCATTCAAAAGCACCTCTAACAGGCTTGAAGTGTGTGCTCAGAGGTGCAGCGCTGATAAATTTAGACAAAATTGATAACCTTATTGGCACGCGCTGCAGTAATGTTAATTTTTACTGGGTGTTTTTCTTTAATTATTTTTAATAATGAAACTTTCATTGCCATTATGCACTGACATTATAGTGCATCCCTAATGTGTGCACACTTGGGCATCTTCAGGTAGGAATGACTGAAGTGCTCCAAATAAAAGGTCAGTGTCCCTGTTACAGTCATGTTTATTCTGCCCGAGTGACTCTCTTGCCAGCACACCACATCATTGTAATGAGGCCCGCCTTGTACTTGTTACCAGTCTCACCTCTGCCCCATGGTCTTCTGGAGATTTTCAACTATTTTGCTTTCTAATCCTTATTCCACAAGCTCTTCCAGCTCATTACACATGCTATGCATGGCCCTGGCCCGGGCGACATAGACACACAGTGGCTTCGGGATACACACCCTCACACACGCACACACACACACATACGTATGCAAAAAAAAAAAAAAAACCTGGCAAAAATATGAGCGTTGTTTCTGTACCCCTTCTTTTTGTTGCAGAGCATTAATCAGCTGTTGGCAGAATAATATAATCCGACTTCATTTGAATATATATTGAGGTATTCTATACACACTTGTACTTTTAGAAGCAGAAGTTCAAAGAAGGAGAGAACAGTTGTCTGAAGTTATGTACGGCTGTGAAGAAACAGACTGTTTTCATCAGGTTATTTTATTATTTTTGTAGCGCAAGATAATAATTTCATCATCTGGATTGGAGTTCTGTTTTTTACATAATGGACTAAAATCTCATCTTCTGTAATCACCCTCCATCAGCACTCCTGAGGAGGTGAACAAGACCGTCACTATGGCAACCTCTAAGAGTGCCAACTTTTACAAAAGAGAAGGTCTCAATTTTCCTGAGAGTGAAAGGGCATGTCAAGAAGTAGCACTGTCTCATCACCCCAAAATCTAAATTGAAAAATGAAACCATGTTTCATGCTTTTTCTCTAAAGTTCTAAATGTTACAGCTTGCTCTATTTTCATGTTAAGCTGGTATTGATACAGATCTGGTACCAGAGTGCAATTTTGGCATAAAATTCAATCTTCATTTGCTCAACCTCAATGTGTGCCTTTGCAATGAATTGAATGTGCATGGATCTATTTGAATCATATTTTACTCTGAACTACAATTAGCTCCTTGATGATGTATGATTTGAGAGAAGTTGCAGACGACACTAATGTCCACCCAGAAACATGTAGTATTTATACAAATATGTTGTGAAGAGTTTAAAGGAATGTAAAAAAAGCTGACAAGTGCAAGTTTGGGAAAAGAGTTCAATCTTCATAAAAAAATGTAAAAAAGCATACAAAAAAATGTATATGTAATGTGTAATATATAACATTTAAAATATATATCATTACCATGTTTTTATAAATTGTGATTTTGCACACACAGACACACACACACACACACACACACACACACACACACACACACACACACACACACACGCACATTTGTTTCTACTGATGTGTTTGCGTCACACAAGTTTGTAATACACTTGTATTAAAGTAAAATTAATAGTTTCTTGGATTTTATCAAGGATCACTGGGCGTTAGTATTTAGGTTTTCAGTGCTGATAGTTAGTAGAACCACCAGTTTTCATATGCACATCACTTAATAGAGCAAATAAAAGAAATAGATGAGATGTGATGAATTGAGGTTTTGAAAGCTGAATTTCCCAAAATTTTCCCAACAGATTTTTTTTTAAACTTTTTCTATGGAATTGAAGGGAAGACCTTTTTACTTCAATGCTGAACTTTCAGTTTTCTTGTTGCATTTTTTTTAACACTTGTACTTGAGTAAAGATTTAAAGTAATTGTACTTTTCCTTTAGTAGAATATTTTAGTACTCTTTCCACCTCTGCTTAAATCCCAAGATGTGTCTTGTGAATCTTTCAGTTTGCATTTGTTAGTTTTGATAGAAAAATCATCATTATTTTGTGAAGGTGAAGTAATTCCCAGGTCTTGTATAACTGACATTTCTGTGAAACTATGCTGTAGGTGTGTAATAATTCTTTGATTTATGGCAACCTAATGTGCTTCGTGGAATCACAATGACATTGAACTTTGACCAAAAAAAATCTAATGGGGTCCCATTTGAGCAAGAATCATGAATTCATCATGGAAATAACTGCTGGATGAATTCTTACATAAAACACTGCAGCACACATAACAGCCATTATGCACAACGTAAACCATATATGTGTCAAGTATGAGCCACTGTGAGATCATTCCCCCGTGAGGTATCGAAACGAGGTTGATAGAGCAATTAGTAAAACTCAGTGGACAGATCACATGATGTGGACCCACACAATGTAACATATCTGCCAGAATGCAGACGATTATTCTTCAACATGTATTACTTTGACAATTTCATCCATCACACAAAGCCAGTAGGGAGTTGTGCAATTGTCCTCAATTCAGCAAGGAATTCTGAAGCTCTCATTAGTTCAGATACAGGATTAATTAACAGGAGCAGACAAGAAAAACTCCAAACCACAGAACAATTTGGCACTCTACAAAATGCATAGAAACCCTACTCTCTGCATACCACAACGGCACTTGTGAAAACTGGTGCGATGTAAAAAGGGAGTCAGGGGAGTTCAGGTATGTTCTGCTAAAATTAATGAATGACATTCTAGTCTACAGTTAATTTAGGTAGCATGCTGGAAATGTATTGATTTTTAATTGACAGTTGTAAAGATTGATGACAGACATTAACCCATCCATCCTCATCTTCTTTTAGACTTTATCCGAGTCAGAGACGTGGGGGGGGGCTTGAGCTAATCTCTGCTGGGCAAAAGCAGGGTGAATCCTATATAGGTCACCAGTCCATGACCGGGTAAACACAAGACGCAGTCATTCTGACTAATGGGCTTTTTAGTGGGAATACTTAATTTTAATTACATATTTTCCGACTGAGGGTGAAAAACCCATGCACAAAACAGGAAACCAGTGCAACACCGCCAATCTGAAGATTTTAGATCAAACACAACAACTGTCATAGTTAGTTAGTTAGTTAGTTGACAAAGTTATCAATAAAAGGGAGCAGAAGGAAGAATTAACTTATGTATATCTTACCCCTTTTGTATCTGAGAAACGGTTTACAATAAGAATAATGACATGCAACAAACAACAAACAAAAATGACTATAAAGTCTGAGACCAGCAGAAACATTCTCACTCTTCCTATCATGACGACACTAATACCAATAATACCAGTAATACCAATTCTCAATTTCTTTGTATTTGAATAATATGCTGGTTTTGATGACTTTTCAATCTTGCATGTGAATTTGATTCTCTTGATTCCCTAGATTATTCCATTAATGCACCTATTTTACAGAAATGCCACATTCCATTAATTGTGTCCTAATACTTTTACGAAAATCTATGTTCCTTTAAGTTATAGTTACTTTTGCAAATCTGTAGTGGATAGTAACTTGTAAAGTTTATTTTTTTTCCTTTTTTCTTTTTATGAATCTTATATGCAGTCCTTTGACTAATAAGCACTGACACCATCACATAAAGACAAACAGAAACATCACAACCATTTTATACAAATGTTTACAAAACATTGTACAGGGTTGAGCAAAGCATCAGAAATGACCTCCATGCACACCTGTAGGACAACATTTACAACCAAGAACAAGGCTTGCAACCTTATGACCTCAGCCCCTTAGAGCCATGACATAATAATCATAATCATAATCAATAACTATTTATTAAGTGCTCCTCCGGAATGTATCGGCGGGGAATTCATCCTGAATTTATTCATTTTTGGAAAATAATCACAGAGCAACCAGCCGGCATAATGGCAGGATCCAACTATTCCCTCCAACACGCAGGTGTTGTCAGGTGAGCGGTGCAGCACCTGGCGAGGTAACAGTAAGCAAAAATGATTAAATACACACCATACTGCATCTGCTTCTTTAAAGTGCTTGTCATAATTTCTTTTTTTGTTTTAGATCTATAAATAAACAGTCAAAATAACCCAACAATACATTAGCATGGACAAAACTAATAATAAAAAATGTAAATGTAGCAGAAACAGTAGTGCTGTTTCATACGTATCAAAGCTGAAAATGATGAATTGCTGTCATAACTGCTGGAGAAGGAAAGTATGAAATCAACCTAAAACTGTATTAGATGGTTGGGAAAGAATGATTAGAGTGAGGAGTTTATACAATTTGTAGGTAATGAGGTAAAACGTGCTAAATCACTGACTCATTCTAGCATCATTCATTTTTAATAGGCATTCATATTTTTAAAGGGATTCAGCTACGTAAGTGTTTCTGACCGAGTTACTGTGTCTTACAGTGACGTCCCACTCGCACATGGTCTCCATTGATAATTAGTTTTTCTTGAAAAAGACAGCACGGTGTCTCACAGGCCAAACAAAGGCAGGTTTGACATCTTCAAAAGAAAAAAAAGTCTTTTCTAACTTGTGAAAGAGGCCAACATTTACTCAGTCCACTCACAAAAAAATAATAAATCTCCTGCGGTCACAAAGTTTAGTGATCTCCATTCCTTTCCACAGTCTGTTCCCATCATTCATCAGAGCTGTCGGTGTCACATCCAGATAGATAATGAACACAGGGTCCATTCTGTCACCTCTCCATCCACCTCTCCATCCTCCATCTCTTAATCAGGAAGGAACCCATCAGGGACTGATATGGACATAAGTCTTTTTTCTAAATGTGGCATGCAGCTTGACAGGGGAGGTCGCCTTTTTCCTTCAATCAAAGGAAGTCGACACACACGCGAGGGACACGCTCGCATATGTGCATGAAAGCGCACGCATTGAACTGCAGCAGCCTCGGCTAATGTTTATGTAAATGTGCATACATAGTAGAAGACAACATTAACCATCTGTTATAGCACATTTGACTGGACAAGTTAATTAAAACTATATTAATCAATAATAGACTTAAAAAAGAAATAAAAATAGCAGACTTCTTAGTTAGTAGCTTAACAACCCATCAAATCGAAAAAGTACAAGTTGAGCTCCGAGTCCGTGTCTGTCGAGTTCGATGCTGATGCTTGGTTTCTGCAGTTTATTACCTTTTACAGAAATCTTCCCCACTTAAGTCAGCCAGCTGTCTTGAGGCCATCCCACTCAACAGAAATCAGTGTAGAGGTCATCAACCTAACACAGCCAACAAGATGAAGCAGACATTTTCAACATTTAGACTCACAATCTGTGTGGCTTC